>JAOWAW010120319.1:1894-12510 GCA_028565695.1 Nicola tetela
CTCTCTCTCTCTCTCTCTGTCCCTTCCCACCTCTCCCTCTTTCTTGCATGCTGTGGTACATTCAATTACAGCCATTAATTATGCATCTGCACAGGGATAACCGTCTAGACAACCCACTCACTTCAGTAGCTTATTCTAGCTACAAGATATATAACTATTCTTGCCTGTCTTTCTCTTCATCAGTTCACGATTAGGCCTCTTGTGAGTCACTTTGTTTATTCGGGGACAGCATGGTTTTGTGGGTCACCTTGCAATTGAAGGGAAGTCGCTGTTAGGCACCACACATGCACACCAGTGTTTCCTGTAAACCTCGGTGTCGGTGTGTGGCATTCTAGAGGCAAACCAAGGCACCTACTTGTGTGCATTGTGTAAAAAGTACTTCACTCAGAACACATGCAACCATAACCAACTCCATGACTGCTATTCTCAGTAACAATGCAGACACCTGTGGCTTTATCGAGCCTTTCATAGGAAAATATTCATTTCCTATCTGGCTGATGTCTTTATGTAGAAGCTAATTATCATTGTTTCTGAAAATTTCTTGCTGTCCTTTGCAATGTACAATGTGGCTTGCATTTGATCAATGATGACTCATTGAGCTATGATGATTATGCTGCAACGGGCACTGTGCATTTTCTTCCTGAAACTGACTTTTCTTTACAAACTGACACTCCTGACATTTTGACTATCATGTTGCCTGGTATTGGCCTTGTCCATGGTTTCTGTCTCACTCCCTCTCTGCATTCTCTCTCTTTTCCTCTCCACTCTCTCTTACTCTTTCTCTCTCTCTCTCTCTCTCTTTCTCTCTCTCTCTAATTCTCCTGCTCTGTTTCTGAGACACACTGTCTGTTTCCATCCCCCCTATTTCTCTGTCTCTCCTTCATGTATAAATGTGTGTACAGAAAAATACTTGTTTTAATATTCATGCATAAATGTCCATCTCTAGATATCATCATGAACATTCCTGTGTAATTACACTGTACACATGCATAGAGGCACGTGCATGCAAAACCTACCTCAGTATGAAGTTACATACCTGAATAGAGTTGAATAAATAATCATGAAAACTTATCTTCATTAAATCTCATGTCTCTGTAAAGAATTACAAAACATCTCATTATACATCCATGGATATACCTGAATAGATACATGTCAATATAGAGTGTATTTGTACATATATACTGTAAACCGGCCAATTTACACATCACTGAAATTTCACAATTTCTCAGAATGGCTTGGCTTGTAACGTTTTGTTTTTGTGATTTGAAGAACCAAAACGCACTGACCTAATTTGAAAAACGTATACTACAGTACATGTACTGTATTGCCCATCGTAGATCTGCATTGAGCTACTTGTAGCCACTAGTACTAGCAGATGTACTATCAGTATCACATTGATCAGATAAACATTTAATTGATTTTGCAATGTACAATTTTCACAATTTTGGCCCTTTCATGAAAATCATGATTATTTCTACGTTGCGAAAATTAGGTGGTTTGTAGTAAATACTTGTATAGATGTAAATGAGAAACTGACTATACGTCGACCTGAAGAAATTTACATGTATTTATACATACATGTAGCAGTATTTATTTCTGTTAGAAACATTTGCCTAGAAGCCTGTGGCTAATTGTGAGGCTCTCCTTACAATGGAAAAGAACAGCTATAGGGAATGGGGAAAACAATAAATAAAGTTATGTCTAGCACAGTTGTCCAAAAGTTTAGCGATCATTAGCACAGTGTGTATCAAGTGATCCACTGAACACAAAATGCACCAATAAATATATATGTTCATACATACACGCACACACACACACACACCTGCTTTCTGTCTTGATCTAACTTCTTTTCACCAAAGGACCAGTTTCTTCTTTCTGCTATCAATGTAAAGTAAACAACTATAGGAAAAATTATGGCAATTGCTTTGATTGAAAAACTTCTTTTGCTTTCACTCATTGTGCACAGTGTGGGCCATTTACCCTACACTTCTTTTTCTGGTGGCACAGAAAGAGAGGAGAGAGGGAGAGACTGACAGATATTCTTGCAAAAATGCTGCAGCACTCCAGGCTGCTAAGGCCGTTAGCTGTCATGCATGTGATAGGTGTTCTGAGAACAAAATAAATCTAACGGTTTTCTTTCCCATAGCGACAAGTATTGGTATAGCTAACCCACTGATGCTGTCACTGTTCATAGATGTGCTGAAAAGCATACATTGACAAGAGGTCCCACACGTCAGTATATTGCAAGTTATGTTACCAGAGAAAGAAAAACCAGTTTTAGGTGCCCGGAAGAAGGAGAACAGCAAATCAGCATGTTGCAACGATATTATCATATGGCTTAGAAGTCCTATTTGATCATACTGAAACAGCGTTCTAGAGGAAAGCACAGAAATGCATTCCCAGAAAGGAAAAAAAGTTGAACAAATAAAAGCAATGTGTAAGATTGAAACACAAAGGTTAGTGCCATGGTTTATCCAACTGCAGGGTATTGACACAAAGACAGATTTCCCATCTAAAAAAAAAAAGTGAAAAAGCTGGTCTGAAGAAACAGTAGCACAGTCACCTCAATTTTGTAGGGAGACAAACAAATTAATGGAAAACATTGATTTTTTGTTAATGAACCATTTGCACATGTGATTTATTATTAGACAGCATATATCTCCATCACCTCACCTTTTCACACAGGACATGTTGCCATGTAGAGCAGATAACCTGCTCCACTTATTTTCATCCAGCCACTGCTCTGTTTAAAATTACTGTGTGCAGTTGATCATTTGCCTGAATGGCCATACGGAAGTCACTTAGGCTGCTGCAGTCTGTGGCTGTTACACTGACCACCTTTTCATTCGCTGGGCTCCAACCTACCCTCTTCCTGTCAAAGAACAATCATAGAAAATATGTAGACGCTCCCCTACGAACCTATATATCAAGTTCTTGCTCCATCCTGCAGTAATTCACACACTGGCACACACACACACACATGCACACACACACACACACACACACACACACACACACACACACACACACACACACACACTATGACCCATAGGTTGTCAACTCAGAAACATTTGTGTCAATTTTATGTCATCAACCAAAACTTCCACCGATTCGCATCCAGAGATATCTGTGTTGATGGTGTTTAGCCTCCACTGTATGCTATGTACATAGGTACAAAGGCAGTGATTTCTTCACCAGGAACATTTGCACTTAATGTAACCTCAATAAAATTGTGAACCATTTTGCCTACTTTTTGGAACATGAAAGTTCCTGGGTTTACAGTACTCAGGTCAGAAGGTCAGGCTGCACTTAAAGGCGGAATGGACAATCCAAGTTTTCACGACAACCGTCAAGTATCGCAATGGTGTCTATTTTTTGTATTGCATCAAATCTGCAAGTATCACCATCCTCAAAAACGTATTGGCATATCGCACAATTCATTTTTGATTCTCTGGTTCCAATTCCATGCAAATACGATGTAGTGGTGCAATGCTGAGAATTGGCGACACTGTTTTCAGTGCACATGAAGGGTTGCCTCATGCTGGGGAGATGTTCTCATTGATGAATTTGAGGCACTACTGAAGTACCCCACAGTTATATTATGTGTTGTTGTGGGTTCAGCATGTTCAACACTTTCTTTGAAAATTACAAAGAGTGCTCATTGAGTTGTGTCCATCTGAGACCATATGCTTTGGTCTTTCACGTCATGTTCTTCAAGCCTCCACCCAGGCTAAATTTGAATCTATACGAACCTTGGAAAGCACAGTCACAAAGCCCGAGTTCTACACAGCCTACATGCTTGGCCAACTCTGAATACGGCTGTTGAACCTCTGCCTCTGAGGACCCATCCAACTAAAGATGGCAAATACACCAATGAAAATTCGCAAAGGGATCAAGAGCTTGAGGCACCAAAACAACCGAGAAGTACGTGGGCAGAAGAACATGTCACAAAATAGCATAAGTCATCTAAAGAGAGCGACCAAAGGCCAACCAGAAAATGCCCAAACAATACTATTGAAAATGCAGTTCCCAGTATTTGTTTTCTGTGGAGTGGATTGCCGATTCTGAAACATTTGATGAAGTTGTGTGTGCATGCAATACCTGGCAACCACCACAGGTGTGACCAATCAAAATGCTTGATCTTGCGATATGTTCGGATCGTGGCAATACTTACAGCTTGTGTTAATTGCATGCAATATCTTGGATAACTTGTTACATGTTTAAGAGTTTACCACACCAATAACATACACCACAGCATTCTGTGTTCAGACAACTATTAGCCACATGCCAACTTGCATTAAAATGGCATCCTAGTTAGCAGCAGGTGGGGTAGGAGGTAGAACATCTAGAGCAAGACTTCATAGATCCCTCTTGATGCAAAATGAAAGAATGGATAGAAATGAGGTGTGCCTCATGTCAACTTTACATTACTGCTAACTACACAACTACTTTGTTTTAAGGCCCTCAGATGTAGCAAGAACAAAAATGCATTTCTAGTTCATTTTGTCCAGCTATGCAGAAAATCAAATGTTGTATATCGACTGTGTTCATCTGAAGTGACCCTTGAAAACTAGGAGAATGACCTTCTTTCTAGCCAAGCCTTCCTTTGTGTTTCCATCCTGTGAAGGTTGAAATAATACAAACAACAGTTGGTAGGTACATGGCAGCTTGAACACCCATTGGACACTTTCAATAGATGGCAGCAGAGAAATGTATTAAAAGTTAAGCCGTAGCTACATGGGCCACCGCAGCTCAACCTTGGTTTCCATTCCACCGCTTTGAGAGAACGGACCTGATTCAATTCATAGAATTCGATCAAATTCGATAAAATCTATTCGTCTTCAATCACAGGATTTCCATCGAATTTGATTATCCTGATATAATTGAATGTCACCAGTGTTTTCTAACTGTCTTTATACCCTTTTATATTTTGGCCTTCCTCCCTAAGTATTCAATGATGTTCCATTCTGTATAGTTTCTTGTCACTTTTGTTCATCCTTAGTGCTGCCTTCCTAAACATTGACAGCCCTTGAGAAGGATTCACTTGCTAAAGCACAGTTCCTGTAGATTACATTGTAACAATAGTACCACCATTGCTACAGTTTGATGCACAAAACCCAGACACGAATAATTGAGACACTAGGAGAGTGAGAAACAGAACATGAGTACAAGTCCACAGAGGAGCATGCAGCAGTTCAAAGTGGGGTTTGCAAAGATATGATTTCAACACAGAGCAATGATCATTTAGTTAGTGTGATCGTTGTTTTTGTTTCATCAAGATGTCATGCCTAAATGGACCAACAAAAATGTAATGGCTGAGCAATGCTATGTACACTAGCATGAGGGTAGCAGGGGTGAGGGCTTTACTCAACAATAACCAGCCTTACTATAGGTTTCTCTGCATCCACAGAAACCTTGCTTACTGGCAAAAGTAAGCTTGACAATCCTTGCAGTGTTTTCCTACTATAATTGTGGTTGTTGCATATGTAAAGCAGCTTATGCACATGCCAATTTTCCACAGCATAAGCAAGCTCCCCCGCACTCAGCAGGCTGCTTGAGCATGACTGTTGAGAGTCCGTGTTTGATCTATCAAAGGAGGGCACAAGGCTCTTCATTCATTTGCGTGAAGGAAAAATACTATGACATTCTTGCTCATTTCACCAGCCACAGAACAAGTTTGTACTGGAAGTGAGGTAGTTGGTATTCAGCTCTCAAAAGCAACCGTCAAATAATGGGTCTTTTCCTTCAAATTCTTGGCCCTTGAATAACTTAAACTGCAATATCTCCACTTGGACCAACAAGAGATTAATTTATCATGACAGCTTCGGGTGGTCTTGTGACACCTATCAAGTAGAATGCCTGTGTGCCCCAAGCAGAAAGTTGTGGTTAAATAACTTGTTGTTGGTCCAATCGGAGATGTTGTCATCTAATAGACTGTTTCAATAAGAAGCTTAAGGCTCTGAACGCAGTGCTTTTCCAAAAAAAAAAACGCAAATATGGAATGATATAGGTAATAATAATGTCATTGAAGGGCACATGATTTTCTGAGGATAACTTTTGGAAATTAGTATTTGATGTGGCATGCAAAACCCAATCTTTGAAATTCTCACAAATGCATCTTTGCAAGTTCGACTCTTTTCCACCGTTCAGGAATGTGTTTGGCTTGGCAGGCACACCTGGGAACCTAGTTCTCAATCCATGCAATAGAAAAAGCAAGGCCAATTAATGCATCAGGCAATTGTGATGGCCAAAGCTGAAAATAAGCCTAGGAAGAAATCTAAGCAACAGTGCACCCGACTGCTCATTGCAATATTGCACCATCAACTGGTGACAGGTATAGACTATGGCGCCCTCATGTGGCCATAGCACAACCTTTAGGCATTTCAATTTCTTCGGTGGCAGGCCGCACTCACAAGCACAATTTTTGAGTGCTCACATTTTGATTCACCAGCACTGAGAATTGAATCTTATTTTGTTCAATGTGAGACATATAACTTCTTGCCAGCTGAGTGAAACCAAAGAGGAGTGAAGTGTGTTCTTGCACAATGCCTAATGCATCAGAAAGATGACATCATGTTGCATGCACATGCATGTACCGCACTCATGTGACTACTTGTATCCAGTTTAACAAGCAGTCAAACTGGTTTCCCAGTACTGACACAATGAAAATCATGCTGCTGATAGATTGACAAGTCATTCGTGGCTTTGCTCGTAAGGCATATACCTCCTCAACATTTTTCCAGTATTTCTGAAATGTTGCACTCTTTCTCTCTGTAGCATCCTGGTTTTCCCCTTCTGAAAAGCCACAAGGATTCCCAAGGCTCAAATGATTGTTTCAATTGGACATTCCTGATCTACAAGGTTCTGGTTGGTATTGAATGACACTGAACTGCGCAACTAGTGCACTCAAGGCAGAGATAAAACTAGTACTCTCAAGGCAGAGATAAAACTAGTACACTCAAGGCAGAGATAAAACTAGTACTCTCAAGGCAGAGATAAAACTAGTACACTCAAGGCAGAGATAAACTAGTACACTCAAGGCAGAGATAAAACTAGTACTCTCAAGGCAGAGATAAACTAGTACACTCAAGGCAGAGATAAAACTAGTACTCTCAAGGCAGAGATAAAACTAGTACTCTCAAGGCAGAGATAAAACTAGTACACTCAAGACAGAGATAAAACTAGTACTCTCAAGGCAGAGATAAAATGGAACATGAAAATTACACACCTTCATTTGGAAGAGGATATCTCTAATGGTGACGAATGGCGATGAATGGTGACTTTTGTAATATCTCATTCCTAAAGTTAAAAAAGTCAGCTTTCCCATGATGTGCAGCTTGCTGCACTGGGAGACCTACACCAAGGCTGGGTGAAGGCACTTTGCTCGGAAAGATGCATATGGTCTTGGGCAGTGTAAAATTTCTGATCGAGAACAAGGTTGCTTGATTAGTACCACTACTTTTTGTAAAATAAGCACTGCTAGAAAATCATAATCTTTCAGTTTTCCAACAGTGTGCAGCTTGCCTCACAAAAAATACGTTGCAACTACAGAACCCTGTGTTTTTCTAACACATGTTGCATTGGCAACTGCGACCTGGAACTGGCAACTGGCAGCAGGAATTGGTGACTGGGGGGACGGAATTGTATGTATCTCTATGATGGATTGTCAAATTTTCATGAAAAACATATTGCTAGAATGGTGAACATTTCAACTTTCCATTGGTGGTCTCAGTTTAGAAATCAGGTCTATGCTCACCATTTTATAGTCAATTTAGTCCAGGAAAGTGGCACCCCGCTGATTTTGAACGTCCGCAGCATTTATCATCATACATTACCAGATTGCTGTGCAAACCTCGGCAGCCAGAGTGTCCCAGGTCTTGCACCAGCCCATGAAATATGATGCCTTATCTTCTCTTTGTCTATATCGCTGCAGTTGTAGCATTGGTTGGCAGCGAAGCATTAGAGGACATGTTTGGCCATGCAGATAGAGTGTTTGCCATTTGCCTATTGTTTTATTTTATTCTACATACATATAAATTGTAAGATCCCATTCTACATACATGTAAATCATAAGATCTCATCCTAGAGCTACACTTGAGTAAATGTGTTTTGCACAGGAGAAGTTGGATATAAGCCGCAACTGTGGCTTGCACAGAAACATTGCAACTATATATAACCCCATTGGCCATGGAAAAAACTCACAGCTTTGAACCAGCTGACACTGCAGAAGAGGTATCAGAATCTGATGAAACACTTCTGGGCTTTTTCATAAAAGAGGGTCCTTCGTAAAATATTTGAACAGACATGCAATGCAGCAGGGGTTTAGTCCTGGGTGATATAGACAGCGAGCAGGACAATCACATGCAGGTTGACAAACGTTTTCACATCCACTTAGTATGTGTCTTGATGGCCATACCTCTTCATCCATGCTCTTCTCAGATTCATTGTCAGACTTGCTGCTGCTGTTGCTTCTCGAACTTTGTGGCTCATCTGTGTTTGCACTGTCTCCTTCCTGTTCCTTAAGATGTACCCATAATTCAAGTAGCAACGAAGATGCAAGCGTATATCAACAAACACAGAAACCATAGGTGTACATTTCCCATTGCAAAGAGGCCGCTTGTATCGGGTCATATGACCAATGAGCTAAAACATCTTGCAATCAGTCTTGTTTATGGAACATGGTAGGATTTTCAAGACATCATGGCTACTTGATGAATTTTGCT
Organism: Nicola tetela; assembly: GCA_028565695.1. NCBI lineage: Eukaryota > Metazoa > Porifera > Calcarea > Clathrinida > Clathrinidae > Nicola > Nicola tetela. The sequence continues at coordinate 10,618 of JAOWAW010120319.1, forward strand.
TGAAAGCTCAAATTGGAAGGTTGGAAGCATTAGGAAACAAAGTCACATGAAATACTCCAGATGTAAAGGAGAGACAGGAAAGAATTTAGCCAAACAGTTGCAATCATAGGGATCAGAAAAGGATACTTCAAAGCACTTACCTGTGAAGTTCGAAATCCATCATCAGAAGAAATTTTCTCTCGCACTGAAGGATTCTTCAAGTTCGCCCAGATCTGTCCCTTATATTTTCAAAAATAAATATTTTAAAGGAATGCAGTTTGAACACATGCACTAGATCTTCTGAAAATGATGCTGAGCTTACTTTCAGTGCAGTGCAGACATTCCTCTGGGCTCAGTCCACCACATCGTAGTGGCTTTGCTCCACAGCTTCACTGTGATAACTTAGAGTAAGTAGGTGGATTCTGCCAGTGTGAAATTAGGAAAGTAGGTGTGCCAGGTTGCCACTGTTTGGCACACTAACTTTGGGGTGAATGCCTTCTCTGTCTCAAAGGCCTCTTTCCAGCAGCTTTAAAGGCCACAACAGCGCAAACCAAAATAAAGAAACAGATATGGATACAAGTTTAGTACGTCATTATTATTGAGCAAGCCTAAAAGGCATGAATATCATGGTAAGCATCAACATCTGTAAGTGAATGCAGAATACAAAGGAGGCTGAATAGATTCAATGATCAATACCTCTTCAACACAAAATGCATGTACTCCTTCCTCATTGTGAATGTTGCCCTCTGTCTGGCTGTGTGCTTTGTTTATGAACACTAGTTGCTGCAGCAGTTTTAGTTTGTCCTCTTTAGTGAGCATCAATGCAGCACCATACTAAATGAGGGCATCAAATACACACATACAAACTTTAAGTTAGGTTGAACAAGGAACCAACACAATCATTAACGTTCTCAAAATGTAGAAATTCAAATGAACTACATTTACATATTATAAACCAGCTGGAACTAAACATACTGAGAAATAGAAATTTTGGAAAATTATTGAAAATATGTGTGCTATAATTGCCAGACTACTTCCAGGCCCAGGGAGGGGTGGGGGCAAATGACTGTCCCTCTAAGTTTTAAAACATGAAAGAAAAGCTTGAGTCCAAATGTCTGTACTTAGGCCATCCAACTCTGAAGATTAGTTCAATGTTTATGAAGTAAATTTGTCTTCAAGAGTTGCTGTAGATAATTTTAAGTGGGCCTGATTAATTGTGATTTTGATCCCTATTATCCCATTGGTTTCTTTATAATTGAATCAAAAACACACCATAGTGGTAGTCTTGTGTTCGGTTACTGTGATGTGACATACTGGTCCTTGTGGTGTCAGGATAAATGAACTTGGCCTTGGATTCATTACATCTTCAGCAGAGACACTCACAAGCACCATTGGGCACCGCCAAGTAGCCAGTCCTAGTCTGGTGATAGTGTAGTTACAAAGGCTGATAACATCAGCTCATGTGAGATCTTTTGCTGCCTTTACTGTTGAAAATGAAGGAGAAAACAGAAAACTTGTCACACAATATGTGATGGAGCATGCTATCTCCTATTTCACATAGATGCAAGCCAACACATACTACTGTGAGCAGTGTTGGCGACAATTAGCACACTCTGTCAAGCCAGTGATCTTCTTTCAAAATACTTTGAAGAAAAGGAGTTGGTCACAATATCAATCTCATTAATTTCACATTGAAATTTATGGATACAGTAAAATCCCTTTAATTCCAACCCATAAATTCCAAAAACTAAAACTTCTAATTAAGCAAATGTTCTAATTATCCAAACTGCGGATTTCCTCGTAGTAAGGATCATATGTACATCAAAGTGCACGAAAAACACCACAGAATCCAGCAGGGCCAAAAACTTGATGTAACAGAGTAGAGATGCATTAAAATAATCCTCTGCTAATGAG
>JAOWAW010120352.1:0-12504 GCA_028565695.1 Nicola tetela
AGAAGAAGGAGGAGGAGGAAGAGGAGGAGGAGGAGAGGAAAACAACAACATACCCTGCACTGCCCAAATGTGCTTCAGTGCATCACTGTATACAAGCTGTTCTTCCATGTCTGGATTCTTAGGCTGAGAGAAAATTTAAAAAGTTAAATGTATTGACAGCCTGGAGAAGAAACAACCTAGCACACACAAAACATCAAGGGCTTTTGAATGACATCTCCCAGCACCATTGACATGGTCCTGTTAAAGTAGATGAAATCTCACTATTTATTTTAAGAACCCATGTTATTATGAACATCCACCTGCAAACATCTCATCCTCAGTTACAAAGCGAGCGTTTGAGTGGCTTCCAACTTGCAACGGTTTGCCACCTCCTAAGCAAAAATCACCAGCTATCATCACATTAAATATTAAGGGTGGCAACCCCCTCACTTGGCTGATACAACAATTTTTGAGTTACTGGCGAGAAACTCTTCCCTCAAACCATTCCTAACAGGTGGCAACATCAGAAGTTAAAAAATATCGCCTGGTTACTGGTTTTCTTGCATGTCCAATGAAGCTGCAAAATACCTGCCCAAAGTCTTTTGTAGCCTTTAACCGTTGGCACCCACAGAATATTTAGCTCTAACTTAGCTGAATCTCCTGAAACCCACTTATGGCAGTGATTTACCTAACAAACTCTTGAAGTCTGGGAACTTGCCTTCTGGGTAGGGCTTTTGGCTGGGCAGAAACCATAGATTTCATGATGTTAAGGCTGCCTTAAAGCCACAAATTTGTATCCTTAGGCTGCATGGCAGGATATTAAAAATGTTCGCTTTGAAAACTACAGTTCCTCATGCCTCTAGAGCTAAGCTCTAGTTCACACCAGGGTGGTCTGGAGCTCTTCAAATTTTCCACACATCTAGCCATATACACGGATTACAACATGATGATACAATTTTTGAAAATAATAACTGGTTTGAAAATTATGCATCATGTTAATGGTCAGAATTATCAAAAAATTGGAATAAAATAATAATGGAACATTTTTTCCACTTTGTGACAATATTTCAAGAAAGTGCAGTACCATTTTTTAAAGATTATGTAAGATGCCCCATGTCAAGTTTCAGCTTGAAAGAACCATAGACCAAGCTGTAAGAACTCTAGAAAATTTGGAATTTTAAGTTTTCAACTGCCATTTTCTCCCTTTCTCAGTAAGATAAATTATGACAATCATTTTTTTCACTGAAAGGGTTCTAAGATGAAAATTTCCCCATTGAGACAAAGATGAAATAGAGGGCCAACTATGAAGTCCTGCAGCTGCGAGGGGGTAACCACCGTTAAAGGCCAGTGGTGTGTGACTTGGCAGTCACTCCCAAAACGTCGCTTTGCAACAGAATTTTTTTGTACTTTGAACACCTAATTCTAAATCAACATAATGGAAAATCCTTCTTCAAGAACTATTTAAGCTTGTTCTGACTTAAATCTGTTTGAATAGGACCAGAGAAAAAAAAGGGGGGGGGTGGAATTGCAAATCCTGTAATGTATAACTCCAGCTCGCTTGTCGCAGCCAACTTCATTTTTTCAGAGGTTGTTCCTCATGTCCTGGGCTACAAAACACCACAGATTTTCGAATTCTTCTTCAAACTAAATTTACCAGTTGTTTTTTATTTCTTCCAGGTTTTATGCCCCCCAGCTGTACTTAAACACCTGTTACAATTTTCACAGACCAAATATCAAAAACCTGTGACAACTATTTGTTGGCTTTGGACATGAACAATCTGACAATCTCAGGAGCTTGGTAGACAGGAGTACAGATCAGTAGAGCCGGGTGCCCTAATGTCACCCCCTGGTATTACCCAATTGTGTAATGCACCCAGGCTCAGTCCTGCAGTCTGTTGTTATGGCAGCGATTTCTTCTCTGATTTTAGTATGAAGGTTGTTTTTGCCAACCTGCTCTTTGGGAAGTACAACTCGCAGTTTGGACATTGCTGCATGGCTCTCTCACTCATGGCTTTGTATTTGCTTGTGGGTCAAGGTCACAAAGAGGGGTGTCCTAATGTCCCCCCTCCCCCCCAGCGTCTTTGTTACCAACATCTGCTTAATGGGAAAGCAGCTGTTGGTGAGGCTGAAAGTTGAGCATCAGGACAGGCAATTTCGTTTGTTTTCATCAGCTTCTCTACAGTTACCCATGCAAGGACGAAATACCTGCAAATGGCAGCTTTTTGTGAGCACAACTCATTGGATGTGCGTGACACGAGCTCTGTGCCGACATTGATTTTCTTCATGTTTTCAGATAGGCCAGGACAAAATACTTTACAGAGTCTCTAAAAAGTCCCTCATTTTCCCTCATGCTCCGTTTCACTGCACCAGGAGGGCTCCTTCAGTGTTTTTATAGAGGGCGGGGCGGGATCTGGACCCCCCTCCCCGGCGACATTAGGGCACCCGGCTCTACAACCACATACTACACTATACACAGTCCTGACTATCATGGCCTACTAATAATTATGACTCCCCACCTGGCCTAGATGTCTACCGCGTACCGTAGAATACGTCTACTAGTATACGCATATTAAAATTACGTGTTTCGTGTCGATCGTCACGTAACCATGGATACAAAAAAGGCGACCGTAATTAAATTTAAATTGATCGAAACTACAGTAACACAAGTTGCTCGAAGTGGGCTACGGCAAGGCACGACTCATGATGACAGAGGCCTCCATGCAGCATTAATCATGCTCACATGAACTTGACCAGCATGCAGCGGGGAAGGTAACCTAAATGGCAGCAAAAAGCGTGAAACGACGGCGGGAGGTTATTGACGAGGAGAACACTGTAGCAGCAGGTGAGCCAATTCACAAGAAGGGCAAATGGACCAACAAACAGCGAGTCCTGGTATTCTGCTCCCGAGGAATAACGCACAGACCGAGGCACTTGATGAATGATCTCCGCATCTTGCTCCCGCATTCGAAGGCGGACACAAAGCTGGACAAGAAGGATAAGCTCTTTGTCGTAAATGAAGTGTGTGATCTAAAGAATTGCAACAAATGCATTTTCTTCGAAATGCGACGGAAACGAGACCTATACATGTGGATATCAGCGGTGCCACATGGTCCATCAGCAAAATTTCTCGTGGAGAACATCCATACGATGGACGAGCTGAAGCTTCGAGGAAATTGTTTACGAGGCTCTCGACCAATTCTAGCGTTTGATGAAGCTTTGGAAAGCTTCCCTCATTATCGACTACTGAAAGAACTTTTTAAGCAAGTGTTTGGTACCCCACACTATCATCCGAAGAGCAAACCTTTCTTTGACCACGTATTTAACTTCTCTCTAGCGGACGAGCGAATCTGGTTTCGCAACTATCAGATAGTAGAAGGTTCGACGCTTGTGGAAGTTGGCCCGCGTTTTGCTCTTAACCTGATCCGAGTGTTTGAAGGAAGTTTTGGAGGGGCAACGTTATACGAGAACCCCCATTACCAGTCGCCAAACGATCATCGGCAATTGCTAATGAAGCAAGCAGGCCTTCGGTACAGAGAGAAACAAGCAGCCAAAGAGCACAAGCGAAAGCAAGCGGAGGAGATTGCAGAAGCTTATCCGGAAGATGAGGTGGAAGACGTTTTTTCTGAGGCAGTTGAAGGTCGTTATTAACATCGCCAAATAACGACAAGCAACTTGATACTTCATGTTCTCTCTCCCCCTCCCTCCCCCTCCCCCCTCTCACACACGCGCGCGCGCGCACACACGCACCCAGTTGCTATCTCTCAAAATCGTATGCACTGTGCTTGCCATTTAATACTTTTATCAGTAAGAAACTGTTGTCTTCACTTTTCCACAACATTTGTCCATCAGGTTCTAATTTATTATATATCAGCAGGGAGGTTAGCAGACAAATAATGGTCGGACACGTACATGCAGAGTCTGTCAGCAGACCAGGTTTTCTGCCACTCTAAAAGTATGCATTCAGTCGTGTAGAGGAGCCTCTACACGCTTACCCAGAAACCCCAAAAGTCTGTTAAACACTGTTGCCATTGACACCATTATTGCCCAGAACAGAAGGTAAGTATTTGCCTATTAAAATCTCCTTTTCATTTGGATGTGACCACGGTTGTATTTTGCTACTGCTTTTCCTTTCAACTCCGAAGCTGCTGTTTCTTTTAATGAAACCAAAGTAAGGGAGGTCAAAGGTTGAAAGACTGGTGTAACTGTGTAAGTTCATTTTGAGCCATCCACAAGCATGTACCTCTACCGGTAGCCTACCCATACGCAGCCAACCCTGAACATCTATGCGCAACCTTCCTACCGTTGTGATGATAGCAGTCACTCTTGAGATTTATAGTCATTTTCTAGATTTCAGCAGGTCAACAGAGACTTACCATTTTTGGTATGATCCGGCTAAGAGCTGCCTTGGCTGACTTGAAAGGCTAAAAGAATAAAAGAGAAACATGTTCTGTTTACCACAGATCATTTCTGAGCATGACAGAAAAACTTCAGTAAAACAGTGTAAACATATCCTTAAGCTGATAAAGCATTGTGAATGAGTTGCTGGAATCAAACTGAAAGCCATGACAAGAAGATTGTATTACAAATGGCGAATGACACGCATGATTTGAGCCTACTGTATGTAAATCAAGAAAATTTTGGCTTTTTCCACTGAGTGTTTTGACCTCATCTCATTTTGAGCCTTTCACCCTCCTGTACCAGCAATGACAATTTGAATGGTGCAGTAGCATGAAAGTGGGAGAGAGTTCGACATTAATTAATCTTCAGCCATTATAAGTAGGGTGGGAAAAGGCCAAAAAAATTGTTGATTAACAGCATGAAGAGAGGTTAAACTTACAATTTTTAGGACAGTCTTCAGAGTTGCCCAAGCAGTTTTGGAATTCTAAAAATGAAGATGCAGAAGAGCAAGTGGTGACAATGGCCAAACAAAATAAATAAACCCTAATGAAAACAGAAAGGTGCACTTTGAATTTTCTGGGGTGCATCCTGTGAGAACATGTACGCTAAAAACCAATACCCCCTGTAGTATAGTCCCACAACTGCAAGCAATGAAATCCGCCCCCATGCATATGAATGGTGGTCTACACGCATGTGTGTGCAGGCTATAGGCAGCTCATGAATACTAAAAGACTGATTTCATTTCTCAGCTGTATACTCAATTTCAGAAATGTTCACTACCAAATTTTTTGCCCTTCAATGTTTATAACTTAAGAAGAAATCACTTGACCAGAATAACAGCATGGTTTCTACCTTGTGCAAAGTTTGTGTTACCAGCAAATGCAAGAGTTGTGTTACCTGTATAAAATTTTGCTGAATAGAAACAGCAGGCTTGGTTCCAAAAGTTGGGCCATCTTGAGCAGGACTTTGTCCACGAGACACTACAGAACATGTTCAAAAGGCATGGTAAGCTTTCCCAATATTCCATTCCCAATACAACAGCAGGCTGACTGCTATCAACTACATACCAGGAGACTTGGACCAGAGCTCCGGGCCTTTTTTAATGGATCTTCGCACCAAAACATTCGCCTGTGGCACTGGAGATGCAGCAGGCCAACCCTTTTTACTCACAAAAGCTGCAACACAAAAATGAACAATTGTTAAGGAAGCCCTCAATATGGTGCCCATTCAATTAGGATAACATACGTTGTTGTTCCATTGTTGGGTTGGAAGGAGATGGTATTGAAGCAGGCGCAGTTTCTCCTCGAATAGCACGTGTCAAAGCACAAAGGCTTGTTAAGCACTCTGTACTTAGTACCGGCCATGTGAGTGCACGCCCCCCTGCATAGGGAAAGAACATGTGTTCACTGACAAACAATGAAAGAATACGAGCACACACTGCTAGTGTCACGAAACCCCTCTTAACCAATACAGGCTTAAAGCAAATGTTCGAATGTTGCATATTGTAAGACCAGACTTTTTCATAGTGTTCTTACTTTTGTAAATTCATAAAGTGGACAAATTTACTAATATTAGATGCTTACTAAAAATGACCCCAGACCTTCACAACAGGCACTGGTGATCATGACCTACTGACCTCATTGCTGGAAATTACAAAAATAAAAACTTACACAAGCAGTGAAATTTGAATTTTATGAAAGTAGAATAAAAATCTGGTTTTACTGTAATCAGGATAGCGTTAGCAACTCTTACCTTGTTGGCTTAAGCTAAACACTGGCTGGCGGCGCATAGTAGAGCTAGATAGGTGGGCAAAGTCTTGATATGCTAAGTACTGTAACATACCAGATTGACCACCTTAAAACACATTAGCATAAACAATATGAATTCCTACTACAATGACAATTATAGATGAGAACACTTGGATTGACAGAATAACAGCACACACTACGTACAGCATTTCAGTGTCAATGTTAACAAGCTCACTTGGACTAAAGGTAGTTGCTGGCACTGCATGGCCTTGGACAGCAGCCGTTGATTATCAGCCACCATCACTGCTTCAACTGAAAAGTTGACAGGCTGCAGACAACATCCGTTTCATGCAACTCATTAACCGCTTGAACCAGTAACAGACCAATTCCAATAACTTCAATCTGTCTGGACAGCCCCATAAGTTGAAGTAAAGTTAATTACAGATGCATCAAATAATTGTTTAGCAATAACACTGCTTTGCTGTCTTGCCAGCACCCTTCTAGTGTGCATATCTACTACTAGTACCTGGATGTACACATGTGTTTTTGTGTGTGTCCCTCCGTGTACGTCTTGTAGCTTTAGTCAGCATAGGCAGGTGCATGTAAGTGGGGTGAATAAAACATACCTGAGAATGGAAGACTTGGAAGAGAAGAGCAAGGAAATGATTGCTAAACTGGATAAAGAAAGCGCACACTAAAGCATGGCAAGCAGCAGAGATGTTGTACCATGGTGAAGGAAAAGCTGGGAAATCCAGCCTGAGTAAGGGTGAAATAGAATGAGAACAGACATGTGAAAGAAACAGAGAAATGAACATGAAGCATAGAGAAAACTAATACTCAAACGTCAATGACTCTAAACATATGGAAATCATTCTAGGCAGTACATTACCACGACAAGCCAAGGACTCCAGCCAAGTACTTCAGAACACAATGTCCTGGAATAAAACACCAAGGGAAAAACTATGAAATGAATACAATTTAATTTATACAGATCTAACTCAATACACATCACCAAGAGCAAACAAACAGTGTGTGTTCGATATAGAACAAGCGACAGGGTAAATTCAAGTGTATTGGTTAGATGTTCTGTTTATCATTAGTGGCTATTGGAACCCATGTGACACAATCAGCAACTCCTCGCATATACAGTGATGAATACACACATACCTAAGATCAAATACGATCCATAGAAAAGTAAAGTTGCCTGTCAGAAGAAATCATGAAAACCTTTCACTGAGTGCTTCCAGAAAAGCAAACTGAATAACAGAGAAAACAAAGCGGGTTGCCCTCTTGAGCAACAAATCACAAACAGACAAGGGAATCATCAGAAAGAAAAACAACAATAATTTATTTATCATCCACACTATCAAATGATCCCATGTCATTTAACGTGTCACTTGCATGATGATTCAACATCTTGTAGTAAATACAAAACCATAGTGATAGCAAAATAATTATTATTGCAATAGGCATGCTTGCCTTCTCCAGCTGTACCTACTCAGTGTATGTGACATTGCACACTGCACTGAGTGCATTACGGTGACATTCTTCTTTCACGCTGGTATGTAGTGTGATAACACAACAGTCATGAACTCCAGTAACAATAAAAAAATAGTAGCTATTCTTAATAGAGTTTGTGACTGCCATGATGACAATGCGTGATAAACAAAAAACTGATGGTGACTCTGACACACAACACTCAGGAAGCCCAGCTGCTAATTGGCCCTTGCTTACAAAGGATACTGCCCAAGTCTTTGACAATGAATGGCAAAAACAGAACAGCCACACACACCATTAACATCAGCATCATGAACCCACTTTGTCACTAAAACATCTGACAAGCAGGCATTTACCTGGAGAGTGTGGTGGCAAGATTTCCAAACTATGTCCAGCATGCTACTCCTCACACGGAAAAAGCGCCCTTGCTGTGGAACGAAGAAAAGGAACAAGCAGAACTCCCTCTACTTATTGACAACATGATACCAATTACCAAGGTATTATATTGTAGACTATGCACTTATTCCTGTAAGATACAACATACCCTGAGAAGAAACATCCCTAATTTAATGATCAGTTCAACAATCAACACTTTCATCCCCCTGTTGAATGTTATGTGGCATACACATGAATGTCCCAATCACGGCAGCCATAAATCATTAAAAATTTAGTTGTTGATTCCCTTACTCTGTATTGGTTGACTGTCTTATAGTGTAACACCTTGTATCCCAACAAAATGCTGCAACATGCATGAAATAAAGACACAAAGGTAGTAGACCCTACCATGACAGTGGGGAACACCAGCTGGTGTTCAAAGTCTAGAAAAAATCGAACACTGAAGAATAGTCCCTGGAATAAATAAAAACACAAGAAGTATGAACAAATGAAAAACAAAAAAAGATCAGCAACCATACACAAAGCTGCAAGAATAATTCATCATATCTGTTGGGCAAGTTGGTGGATTTTTTATTGGTATTGGCAATCTTATATACTATACACTTGGACATATTTTCAAAAGCTATTAATTTTCCAAAAAATGAATAGCCTCTGAAAATATGTGCAAATATAAAGACATACATAATACCAATGAATGCAAACTTCCAAAAATAAACAGCTTTCAAACTTTCCAAATTCAAAAGTTACTACTGTTTTCATTTTCAAAGTTTCCAGGAATACTGTAAATGGCATGCAAAAAGTTCAGCAAAATATGGTTTTCAACATTTCGACAGCAATTTATTTTCGGCATGGGTGTGAGGTCATCATGTTGGAAGTTGAAGTCCAAGGTGATGAGGCTCTTTGAAGAGGCAACAAATTCGCAAAAAGTATCCCACAAAAGTGGATGTTCCAGCAAACATGGCGTGTACTGCGTCATTATAATGCTCTGTACTAGCATGCACTGGTACCCGTGTGGAGATTGTGGAACTGACAATTTTCAGTGGAGATTGCATTTAGTCATTTGGGGCTGGTGCCAAATATAGCTGAATTGAAATAAATGCCAAAATTTTGTGTTTACAGTACAGTACCAAAATAATTGGTGCTAAGGAGAAGAACGCAAAGGATCAGGAATATTGCTGTGAGAAGTAAGTATATACTTCCAGGAATAGGGTATTACATGTATGTATATCTGATCCTTAGTGCCTATCAAACCTGTCAAACATTAATGTTATAGCTTTACACTATAACCACTCTTCACACTAACAGCAATTTGTGAAAAGTACAAGAGCACATAAAAAAGGGTAGAAAGTGGGGTCGGAAGTAAGTACCTAGTGCTGAATGCTGTGGCAAACTCTAAACAGTTTTTTGGAGTTTTTAGCATGTCGATCCCACTCAGAAGAATAAAGACATACCACAAAAGCACCATGCAAGGCCAAGAAGAGAAAGTCGCCACTAAGGCACATCTGCTGGTTGTTACTGCAAAGAGCAAACAAATAATCAACTGTTTCTTTTCTTAGGAACTTAACCCCTTAAAAATTTCTGAATGCAAAAAGAAATACTACTCATGTGTGAAAAATTATACTGAAAACTTCTCTTCTTCATGGACACCAAAAACGGAGTGATACATACTGACTGCATGGCCGTTGCCAAGAAGTTAACACTTCAGACGAGCGCAAACTGATCGCCATCAACAGAACGCCAAGTACTATGTGCACCAAATGTAGCAAAAGACGAGGCAGAGGCCAAAAAGGCCGAGTGGCTGCTACAAGGAAGCTGCTGGACGGTGTATACTTAACTATAACAAAAATTCCGGGAAAAAAGAAGATAAATGCAACAGTAAACTGGAAGGATAGGAGTTTCTCCTTTGCTATGCAAAGCTGAGAGGAACAAGTTCATTTTGCTCTGTTTAGAAGAACAACAACTGCAGCACGAACCTGTATGAGCATAAATATACCCTCGCGTAACAAGCGTGAACATCAAGGCCGCTAAAATAATGTCAATCCAGAAGGACAACTGGAAAATACACCCGATAGCATCTGGAAGTAAATTAAAGTGGAAACATTTTAGTCACCAAAGACAATAATTTCGTCAGGAAATAAAACGAATAGTATGCTATGGCTAAATGAAATTAACAGAACATTCGTTGGCAACTTGATCCAGAAAGAAAGTTACCCTCATCAATGCAATCTAAACAATCTGCACTAAGATCATTCGACGAAAACAGGTTCAAAATATCACAACGCACACGGTCTACTTCGACAAAGGACATTCTTCACATTTTCAAAAGGTGTGTATTAATTACGACCCGGAGCAGCCCCTAGGCCCATCAAATTACTTACCTCGAAGAGCTGATAAAGGGTGAAATAAAGGAAGCGGCACAAAAAAGTTCATGGCAGTGAACAGAAGTGGCAATGAAGCCCAACACCAGCCCAAGCACGACACAGATCTCCACCATAGTACCTGTAAAACAAACAATACAAGGCAACCTTCTAATTCAAACAAATCATTCAAACAACAGCTACTTGCAGAAACCTCACTTCATTAGTGAACCACTTCGCTACTTCAGACATAGTCAGCAGCAGGGCAAACCCTTATGAGGACACGTGAAGTGTGAGCGCACGGAAAAGTGCATTAACTTGCAAATGTAAATCGCACGCCAGATGTGCTGCTAAGTGCAGTCGAACTACAGCAAGAAACTTAGTGAGCAGATCGCTTCTCCCTGAAACGCTTAGTACAACAGAACAGCATCATATCTTGTACAAGCACTAGACAGCGTGAGCAAGAAAGCAAAGGCGAAAGTTCAAACCTCTAGCGCCATTTTTATTTCCATGACAACACAGTACTGAAGACTGGTGTTACCATGGCCACGTCTACACACTAAATCTCGATCAGATATCGCGATAGCGCAGCTTGGAGCACCGGCCAGCTGCAGAGCCAGCTCTTGTCGCTACCGTGCCATGCCACCAGGCTAAGGTGAAAAGTAAAGTCAAAGCGATGAAAAGTAAGATCAGCTGCAACACCGAAACCTTGAGCTTTTAGATATTTGAAGTTGCAAGTAGCATTGGTCTCCAGCTGCAAATTTGACGAGTATATCAACTGAGTCTGTCATAGTGCTTGTTCGCCAACAACGCGAATTTCTTTTTGCGTTGTCGGTGGCGAAGCCCAACATCATTAAGTAGTAGATCCAGCTGGTCAGTAAGCTGACGCTGACAGGACTCAACGTATTCCGCCTGACTGTCGGAGATCTCACCGCAGAAGTTTATCTATAAGAGTTTCTAAAGGACGTTACTGGTTTGCAGACAGGAAAACTGGCGTTTCTTCTGCATGCATGGTCCTCTGATATGACTTTCACGAAGCCTTCATCGGTTTATCTATCATAACGAACAGCATTTACCGAGTCGGTTATTTGAATTGTCAAACACGACTTTCGGAATGGCTGATAGTACTTCTGTACCAGCGAGGGAGCTGCCCGAGGATTTTTCTTTCCCATTTAAGCCGTACAGCATCCAGATTGACTTTATGAAATCTTTGTACAAAACTCTGGATGAAGGAAAGATTGGGATTTTCGAAAGTCCGACAGGAACTGTGAGTTTAAATGACATGTTCAGTTCTTGCTGGGACTATTCAATTCAATGCTAAAGTTCTTGTTCACCACCAGCATACAGCATTAAGGAGAAAACGCCCTCATTAATATTGTGTGCTGGTGCAGAACAAGAACTTTAATAGTGAAACTTAAGATGTTGTTCAGTGTGTTGTTCAGTGAAGTGCTGGCGTCGTAGGAGTAGAGCTTTGAGAGAGATAAGAGCTAGTTCTTGTTCTAATAAAAAAAAAGTGAAGTATAGAAAAGCTCTTCTCTAAATCTGAAGGATGGGCTCCTTGGACGCTTACTGGGTGTGTACGTGTGTTACACAAGTTTTTACAATATATAGCTGTAGGCCTCAACACTTACAAGTTCTTTCCCAAGTCTTGTACAGGGATAGCAGTGATTGACTGATGATTGGGTATTATGCTACTGTTTTACCTTCTATATTTGCTTTTGAAACCAAGAATGTTGTGTTGATGGCTGTAACTCCCTCACTTGGACAAACATCACTTGACACAGACAGTTTAGCTAGTCCTCACACTAGACGACCTACTCCTATTATTGGATGCTGACTGTTAATTTGTGACATACTCATACAGCACAGCACTGCACCACTTAGGCTGACTGTTTTGTCTTTGCACCCTCAATTGAAATATGCAGTGTTTAATATTGGGTTCTTTTAATCAATGTCCTTTTGTGATTTCCTTTGTTTTGTTTCAGTTTACCTGCTTAGTTGCTTGACAGGATTACTCTCAGTCAATATTGCTTTGCTTTGCTGCGTGCATGCGTATGTTGTGTGTGTGTGTGTGTGTGTGTGTGTGTGTGTGTGTGTGTGTGTGTGTGTGTGTGTGTGTGTGTGTGTGT
>JAOWAW010120363.1:0-12504 GCA_028565695.1 Nicola tetela
CACACAGGCACAAGAACATGTTGTGCCATTCTCAACAGTGTAGTAAATCCTTCCCTTACAAAGATTCTCACAAGTAATTTTTCCCTTGAGAATTTGTCCAAATTTCATGTGAAATCCAGTTTCTCATGAGAAATAGGATTTCATATCAAATTTTGGACAATTTCTCATGAGAAAAAATTACTCATGCACTGATATGATTACTATGGTATATGTAGCTGTCATCCACGATGACTATAGTTAATTAATTGAAATGCTCAACTCTGAAGTTTGGCCTTTTATGATCACCTCATACCTAAACCGTGGCTAGATGAGAGGAAATTATCACTCCAACAGCTGCTCAACAAATGGCAGAAAAAAACTATCTATAATGCACTGGATTTCCTGGACACTTGGCACAAATCAGAAACTGCAGGAACTGTCTCTAGTCCTCTTGTTATTATAATGTAGAGCCAGTGAAGTGAGGCTCACACATAAATTTACTAGAAGGAAACAGCCATTTTCTCTTAGCCTACCTAAAACCACTGATTTGCTATATAAACATGCAACATCCCAACGTCATCATGAGTAGCTCGAATATGTGGCCACGGATGAACAGCCGCATGTTTTGCAGAGAAAAAATATTCATTTCACTTACAATCTCAAAGAAACTGACCCATTTGCACAACAGAGAGAGAAAGAGAAATAGCGGGGAAGAACAGGATTTATCAGGAAAAGAGTAAGGCGTGGAGACAGAGGAAGTAGACTTAAATTGAAATCAGACGGAGGTGCGCAAACACACGCACGCACAGGTGACACCACTGCTGGCGAGCGCGGTGGTTTGCACAGAACAAAGCCTTTACGTTGAAGAAGTATTTTCCTTTTTATGCAAAAAATGTACATATCTGTTTCAATCGGACGGACAAAAGTATAAGAGAAGGTGGCAGCTAGAAGGAGAAGGGTAATGAATGTGGTGCCAAGTTACCAATGGCATAGTGTACAGGTGAAAACTGACAATTTAAACTAAAGGAACTAGCTTGACAGGTAGCTGGTTCTTCAGCATAGCGCGCACACATTTTCAGGCCTTCCTGACCAAAGGCCAGTGCTCACACTTTGTGTCCAAGTGTTAACAAAAAGATGGACTCTAGCTGAAGCACAGACGCTCACAGAACACCTCTGGTGCCTCATCAGCTGGGCAGACCAAGGCTGCATTGAAGTCTGAGACAGGGAAGATCTTCGAAGGGCCATTGATGGTGATACGAAGGGTGTTCTGCTCATGTGAGGAAAAAACAAGCTTGAATCAGTCTGATACAGAACCACACCTTAAAGACATTTGTCACTCTAGGGACGTTGGCAATACTTTGAAAGGAAAAAACCTCACAAGACTCCAACAATATTTAATTCCAAACAATGGTTGAGTTGTGTTCATTACTATCCAGAAAATGCCACAAAACAGTGCATGTGGTTGAAAGGATGCTAACTGCAAATCTGTCTGGAGTCTGAGGAATTTATTCTTTGATAGTACAACACCACTGATCACTTGGTTGAACTAGAGGAAGAGAACTCAGTGTATTGTGAAATATATAATAGATGAAGACCTGCCCTCTGCTGTCAGCATCAAAGTCAATTCATTCATCTCTGAGCTGGATAGCAGGCAATTATATCACTGATAATACTGAGTGGCAATGGGGCTGGAACATCACTCACCTCCTCAATGCTATGCATGACATCGTCCAGTCTGAACACCGATCCATCGGCCATCTTCATCTTCAGATCATCAACTGCTGGAGCAGACGAGCACTTGTAGTGGCAGACAGCCTCACCTTTGCACCCACATCGATTGTAAATACCGACCTTGGTTGAATTCTGAGGAAAAAATCATCAAAGGAAAAAGTCAGAGGAAAGGTCAATCATTGTTACTTCAAGGCACACCTCTTCATCAGCTCTTGATCTAGCAAAAGATGACAAGGCAGAATTTCTCCAGTAAAGCAGGACACTCCAGCACAACTCATACTGTCACAAGAAACCATTTCTAGAAATTAGTTGATGTACTCGCGGACAGTTAATTAGTGTTTGCCCTCTGGCGCAGGCAAAATCACAGGAGGCAAGGTGGATTTGTGTTACATGAAAATGAAATAATATGTGCAGTCCCAATCAAGTTCAAAAGGGCTCTGTGAAAATAAACTTCTAAATTTGCTTCATCTCAAAATTTTGTTTACAGTTTCATCAACTGGTGCTTTACTATTCCACAAAGAACGTTCATAGTCAACAATAAATCATGGCCATCACTGGAAGATCTACCTCAGCAGAGAAGTGCAAGCAGGTTTTGTAAGTTTCCCGTTCACAGTGCGCCAAGAGAGCATCTTCCGGGCTGCCAAGGTTCGGGTCAGTGTAATAGTAGCCTGAGCTGAAAGACTGATGGTCGTGGAACAGATCGAAACAGCAGCGTGTCGGGCAGGCACGTGTCCCGTTAGGTAAGAAAATGCATGACAGCTGGTTGCGTGAGTAGCTAGTGAACTCCTAAAAAAAAGACAATATCAGTGTCAAGTAACAGGCTCAACTACAAGACAAGGATATATCTGTGAGGAGATGTAATGAACAATTTGCTCTTAAAAATTGCTTCTTATACAATGTTGCCATCTGAACTTGAACACAAAAACTTACTCCAGCCTGGACAAGGACACTGCTGTAATAGCTGACGCCCTGCAACAACAACAGACAGTAGATGGTGGTGAATGGGTTAGCACCTTCTTTTATCATCAACATCAGTGCTACAATGGAGTGATCAATGACAACAAAGAGCTGACTGGCATGCAAATATCTGGTCTGTGGTCTGGGAAAAAAAGGCCGCAATCCTCACCTTGCCACCGGAGCTGCCAGCCTTGCCCCCAAGACCACCTTTGCCTTTTGATGTTACCTCCCATCCTGCACCCGGAGGTCCAGGTGGACCCTGATCATAAGAAAATAACAGGCAAATAAAAGGGGTGCTTGGAGGAAATGAAGAGATATTTGGAACAAATTTTAGAATAAGAGAGCTAGATCATGGAAGGACATAGAAGAAGCTTATGTGCTTTGACCTACCACTGGGCCAGGTGGTCCAGGCTCACCGCTAGGACCCTGTAAACACAAGGAAGAAAAATATTCTCACAAAAAAGTTTATCAAGCACTTAAAATAGTGCTGCTGGGAGTTCAGAGTCACAGTTAAACCATTTTCAGAGTGCAATGCTAGCACTTTTAACCTGGCAAATCAGTGAGGTTTGGATTACACATTTCTTCTGCTTAAGCATGGATCCCCCTGAGGACTTGATGCACGGTTTGGCAACTTCTAAATACAATATTTAAAAACTTTGGAGCAGTTTTTGAAAGGATTCTATCTCATGCTCCAGTACCAAAAATCAAAATCAACTTCATAGGCTGTTACATGAAGGTGCTAGAGCTTTTAGAAACTTGAATGTTTAAATTTTCAAACACTCTTTCTCCTCAGAAGGGCAAGATATTTGCTGCTGTTTTGAAAAATGTATGTCCTTCATGATGGCTTAAATGATTGAAAGGTGGGAGAATTTGGGGCTTCTTGAGTCAGGCAGTTTCCAAAGAGGGATTCCACCCTTAAAAAGAGAAAAAAACAGAACCAAATGCACAGCAGGTTAAAGCTTACTGTTTGTCCTCTCATTCCCTGTGGACAAATTGTAGAGGAAAAATACAAAAAAAATTAGTCTTGAAGTGATCTTGACAGAATTGCTGACTATGCACAAGAACTGAATGAGAATTACTAAAATAGCAAAAAAAAAATCGTCATGTAGCTATATAGATAACTTACATCATTGGCGTGTAAGCCCTGCAAGAAGATTGACAGAGAGACGAAGAAAAGCATAAGAGACAGTATGTGAGATGTACAGGTGTGCTAATCCTGGAAATGCAAAAACTCTAAATATAAACCACAACACTTGTTAAGTGTTCCTTAGGACTGCAGTTGGATTACTGTCATTTTGTCGGATGTGATGACAGGCAGGTTAAGAGTATTGAAGACAGCAAACTTACTGGAGTGCCATCTGGTCCTGCAGGGCCAGCAGGTCCAGCTGCACCAGGCTCTCCCTAGACACACAGAAAAATGGAAGCTGTGTCAGACTTGAGGTGACCTGCACAATGTAATAGACTCCACACCTTGCTGTGTGTAAACCATGTACCAAAATAGTTCACACAAAGCTAGCCAGTGCAAGTGAAGAAGACTGTTCAAGCCATTTTGAAATTACACAGTGCTAACAGAACAGAAATTGGGCTCTGCTTCTGAATGGGATTTACCCGCTCTCCCTTTGGCCCAACTGGCCCATCCTCTCCACGATCACCGGGTTGGCCTTGCAGACCAACAGGTCCTTCTGGTCCACGTGCACCGTCAGCACCATTCTCACCCTGAGAACAGTACACAAGAGTTATTGGAAGAGTACATCACACTGAAGGCAAATTTTCAACACAATACCTTCAAGAATAGGATAGCTAGCTGTCAAGAAGATGAGCAAACAAACTGAGAAAGGATAGTGGTATATGTATAGCTTCAAATTAATAAAAACATTTGTCATGAAGAAAAGGGCAATGTTGCTTTGCCCTTACATAGGTATCTGTGACAGCAAATAGAGCTGCCTAAGATTGTACTTCACACAGACCAATATCATCCACTTTATATCAAAGAGCAACTAATTTTCTGACATCCAACAAGACACGTACCATGTTACCGCTACGTCCAGGCAGACCAGGTGGACCACGTGCACCTGGAAGTCCCTACAGAGAAATGCAAGAAAAAGGGAATCTTGTCAAATTAGAACAAATCCCTTGCCACCATGCATGAAGAAATTTTGAAATGGCAGTTTTTTACTTATAGCATTTTGTAACACATACGCATCCACTCCACACATATTAATACATTAACACACTCCGTCACTCACTCACATACTTACAGGTGTGCCTGAGGAGCCCCCAGTGCCAGGTCTTCCACGCTCTCCAGTTGGGCCCTTTGGGAATCGAATCAATAAAGAAGTATAATATCACCAAAAAAATTATTGTTGTCAAAAAATTATTGTCCACAAGTGTATTTTTGTTTCCTGACAAGACAGTAAAATAAGTAAGATAAACTGAAATAATTAAGTCAAAATGGCTGACCTGCTCGCCAGGAGGGCCATCAGCACCATCAGCACCGTTGGTGCCTGGTGGTCCCTGCAGAGGTATAAACATGGTCAGTCTGAAACCACCCTTCTTGATCAGAAAAATGTTTATTGAATTGAACTGATCGAGCACATCAAACATGCCTTGTTGAATTTGTTTGGTCACCCACTTACAGTAGGGCCACGTGAACCTGGTTGTCCATCTGGTCCGGCAGGTCCAGGGAAACCCTGCAGAGTGCAATGAGAAAGGATGCGGGATGAGAAGGGACCTCTCACATGAATAGTCATCGTTACTTTTGAAACAAGCCTTCCATGTAGAGAGCATGCAGCAAGACACACACACACACACACACACACACACACACACACACACTTGAAGTGTACATCTGTATGTGTGAGGACTTCAGCATATGACACATCCACACTCACACACACTTTCTCACACACACTTTCTCACACACACTTTCTCACACACAGACTTCAAAACATGCACAAATCCTCCCACTCATGCACACACTACATTTGGAAATGTTACTATGGGTGGATGCCCACTTAGTGGCAAACTTGGTGCATGCGCATTGGCCTCAACCTTCATGTTGATCTGCTACGAACTATGCAAGTGATAGCCCGCAGAAGCCTACAGTGTGTAGATGGTTGTGTCATGCAGCCCAGCACTGATCCAACCTCGCATAGAATGATATCTTTTGCTAGCAATGTGTGTGTGCACAGGCCACTCTGTGATGGTGCTAAGTGATGCTCAACATTTCCATACGTAGACTAATCACTCCATTAAAAGGAAGGACATCTACTTACTGGATCTCCTCGTCGTCCTGTGCTTCCACGGTCACCAGCAGGACCAGCTGGACCCTAAACAGAACATCAACAGTGTTAAGAGCAGCAGAAAAAAAGACAGTCATAATGACCAATAGTTGAAATCACATAATAGCCAACCTACAGATAAGTAATGAAGATCATGAATGCACTTACTCGTGGTCCGTTTGGTCCTTGAATACCAAAGTCACCCGGAGGTCCATTGGGACCCTATGAACACAGAGACAGTTGTGGTAGATGATGGTGAAATACTAGTGTGCACATCCTGTGTAATATCAGTTGATTCCCTGTATTTCACAGCTGGGAATTATTATTAAACCACAGCAAGGTATCAACTGCTTGCCAGCAACCAGTCTCCAACAGACAAGAAGAAGGAAACTTATCCAGAACTCACAGGCAATCCCACAGCACCCGGATGGCCTGGCCCACCACGCTGGCCCGGCTCGCCCTGTTGAAAAAGTGACAGCAAGAATTAGTCTGGTGCATCAAAATTTACAAGAAGAAAGGCCACTAGAATTAGTAGCAGAGGCAACCACTTGCCTTTGGCCCACCACTTCCACGTGCACCCTTTGTACCAGGAATGCCAGGATGTCCCTGCAGAAACAGAGATTTGTTAGGTTAGGGAAATGAAATTCATAACTACGCAGAAAGAAACTTTGTTGAGTCTATTGAATTGCACCAATAGAACTGCATATTTTGCAAATTTTTCATGAAGATGACTTGCTTTGCATTCAAGGAGCCTTACCCGTGGTCCACGAGTGCCCCGAGCACCACTAATGCCTGCCTCACCAGGCATGCCCTATAATATTATGAAAAGACAGATGGAGAACACATCAACAATTTTGAACCCAAAATGGATGAGATAAAAAGCATGGTAAAATAGATCTACATGTAGAGAACAAAACTGCATGAAACGTGTGAGTAGACTGAAGTGTGTGGGTTAGAGTACAGGTGTGGATGAAAATGAATTGTATGGTAGACTGAAATGTGTGGGTTAGAGTACAGGTGTAGATGAAAATGAACTGTATGGGTATAGACTGAAATGTGTGGGTTAGAGTACAAGTGTGGATGAAAATGAACTGTATGGTAGACTGAAATGTGTGGGTTAGAGTATAGGTGTGGATGAAAATGAACTGTATGGGTAGACTGAAATGTGTGGGTTAGAGTACTGGTGCAAACAAAAATGCCAACAAGTCCTCCTAAGCAGATCCAGACCTGTCTGCCGTCAGCGCCCTTTCTGCCCATTCTTCCCGGTAATCCACGCACACCCTGCACGGAAATGTTAGCAAGAAAATTGGCCTGGGGAGTCAGAGTAGGATGGAGAAAAAGAACTGTTCTGTGCTGTAAAAACTTCTAAAAAATAAAACCCCCAACCATTCAAATCGTAAAGACAGGTTAGATATTAAGGAGCAAAGCATACCTTTTGACCCTTTTCTCCTGGGTATCCCTTCGGTCCGTTGGGACCAGGACTACCCTGTGGCAATGCAAATGAAAGCACCCACAATCAAAAAGTGCTGAATTTTGAAGATCCACATATACTTCTCAAGTAATATGAACTGTGCACCTCAGTTCTGCACAAGCCAATGTTCATGACCTTCTCAAAACGCAAGAAAAGCTAGCCAGAGCAAGAAAGTGGAACTGTACTGAAGAACAAGCTTTGGCACTTAACAAGCAGGCACTTGTCAATTCTATCAAGGAAAATTGCAGCTAGCACCCACCTTATTGCCTTGGGGGCCATGATCGCCATCAACACCATTAGCGCCATCTGGACCCTGGAATCAAAGCATGTTTTAAGTGAAGTCTGCTTGAATGGCACATTACAGATTATTTAGGGGTAGATTTCAATGAGCACATTGACAATCACCTAAATCATTGTCCATTAAGCTAATTCAAGGAAAATCTGGCTATCAACATCTGGAGGGTGTTATTTAATCAGTGAAAACAAGTTAACATGATGCTATTTCTAGCAAACTGCTGTTAGCTTACATTTGCTACGCCAGTTATAATTAGCTGCCATTTTGTATTTGAACTATTTTTTATTAAATCACGTGATATGCTATGGCTAGGTTTGAGCGCATGGTATGATTGGTTGTCTCTTCAGTCTTCCAATTCAGTATGACCTGTTCTTCTCCTTTGTGTGTTTTGCAGTGTGAGCAGAGAGAGAGAGAGAGAGAGAGAGAGAGAGAGAGAGAGAGAGAGAGAGGAGAGAGAGAGAGAGCATTTGCATTGTAAGGATTTGCATAGAGGGCTTGATCACAACAGTACTGATGTACAAGTCAAGACTAGTACTGTTTTTGGTGAGTTGTGTTATTTTTCTACAATAACAAATGGAATTCTATGCTCAACATGGTAAAAAAAACCCTTTCCGGGTGGCTCATCGCAATCGCCTGGACAACCTGCTGCCTACCTCTTCAGGAAAACATTAACTTACTGTTATTCCACGTGGTCCCATCTGTCCAATAGGACCTATAGTTCCAACCCGACCCTAGGCACACAGACAGCCATAAAGTGATGGCATGGCTAATGTGATTAGATACATAAACAAAAAAGGATAGTCACATTCCTGCCAAAAAATAGCATTAAAGGCAAAGCCATAACCAATATACAGAACACAAGAAATGCACGCAAGGCCCACACTTGATGTATTGGCAATGCTTGAACATGTTCAGCAGGTTTGTTTGTACCTTTCCACCTTGCTCTCCTGGTGTGCCAACGGGACCCTGTGGACCATCACTTCCCTATAAAGCAGTGGGAAAGTAACATCATAATGTTTTTCATCCCATAAGGATCTTGGACATTTGCTTGTCAACCCCAAACAGCTTTTTTTACTCTCTCTCTCTCCCTCTTTCTCTCTTCCCCCCTATCTCTCTCGATTGGCCAACAAAATACCCTTCTATAGCTATCAGAAGGTGATTGCCTATAGCTATAGAGTGAAAGCATTTCAAATTTTGCTATATGAAAAGACTAGCCTTGGCTCTGAAAGATAAATCTTTGACTTTCAAGTTCCGTTACTGACTTACTCCAGAACCAATTGGACCCCGTACACCTTTGTCACCAACATCTCCATGATCTCCCTGCAGCACAACAAGACCATGATCCAGGTAAGGCAGAAGTTTTCCCACCACCTCCCAAGAAAAAAATTAAGTAAAAATAAAAAATTAATGGACATCAGCTGTGGTTTTGTACGGGGGTGAGGTGTGGCTCTGTATGATGTTCAGTGGGCTTTATTTTTATCATGCAAATACAAAGAAATACATGTAAATTGTTAGCAGAGGTATGCAATGGCATTTTCTGAACATTTGAGCAACTTTGAGTTCAGATAGTCTAGGATAGTAGAAAAGCACTGATGTGGTGAGAAAAACAACAACTCACTGATGATAAACTATATGTGTGGTGATATAAAGATAATTAGTAGAGTGCCGGATGTTGGTAACCAATTCCCTACCCTCTCGCCCCTGGATCCCTTTATCCCGTTTGCACCCGCAGTGCCAAGATCACCCTGCAGAGAGAAAGAAGCAAGCCACATTTTCACCATCTGTGCCTGACATTCAAATAATAGGTTTCAACATGTAGCAGTATGCATGAGATGTTTAGCACACCAATGGAGCACATTTTCCTATACTTTACAACAGCTAACAATTATAGAACATATTGAGAGCTTTGCAGCTGAGCCGAATCTGCAAAAGCGTATAACTACTTGTAGACCAATAGTCTGGTTGGTGAATGTTTTTCCTCTACATCCCACTACCTTTCAACAACTTCCTTTTCTTCCCAGATACTTATCTCTATGGCTACTTACTCATCTCCACAGCTACTTATCTCAATGGCTACTTACATTAACTTACTTATATCCATAGCCATTTCCTTGTCTCCATAGCTACTTAATTCTCACCATGGCTACTTACATGTACTCATCTCCATGGTAACTCACTAGTTTTCATATAGCCTTTTACTTACCTCCAAATATATTGAGCAATGTATTTATCTCCATAGCTATTTACTTGTCTCCACAACTACTTACTTGTCTCCAGAACAACTTACTTGTCTCCATAACAACTTACAATCTGTCTCCATAGCAACTTACTTGTCTCCATAACAACTTACAATCTGTCTCCATAGCCACCTACTAATCTCCATAGCAACTTACCTGACCACCATCTTGGCCTTTCTCTCCTTGTTGACCAGGTGCTCCTGCATCTCCCTAGCAGAAAGCAAGAAAGGAGATGTACATGGTGATTTTTTTGCTGATGAAGAACAACAGTGATCCAAATTCAAAGCATTTTTTGAGTGTTCCACTTTCAGACATCTTCTCCATTATAAAGCGACACCCACCTGATCTCCGGGCTGGCCTTGCAGGCCCTTCGGGCCTATGTCACCTTCAACACCCTAAACCAAGAAAGAACAGATCAGCAAGTCTCTATTGGTCTGGCAAGATTGAAAGGTATTAAGAGAAGATCAAGTAAACAAGTCTATATTTAGCACCTTCATGATATAGCTAGTAAACCAACCTGTTCACCCTTTGGACCAGCATCTCCTTTGCTGCCAAGATCACCTGGATCACCCTGAACACAAACGCAAGTACAACAAAGGGATCTGAGCATGCTTTATTGCTGTGCAATGTTCTTCAAGGCTGAAAAAGACCATATAGGGTGAAAGATAGAACTCCGTTGCAAAAGCTTCCTGTTTCAAAATGAAACACTACAGATGGGTATAATCAAGAGGGTGCATGATCACTTGTAGATGTCTGGTATGCCTCTGCTGTTTTGCAGAAATCAGGCTTTCACCGAAGTCATCACTACAGACCAGGATTGCTGAAAGCAGGGAAAAATTTCCGTCTCCACGATCTGACTTTTTCGCCTCTGCACAGACAAATATATTGGGTTGTGGTGCTCGCTGCCAACCACGCACAACTGATTTTATTTGGATACATCAGATCAGAGACATGAATTCAGAAAGAACAAAAGAGTTGTGCCAATCTGACTAAAAATGCTGATTGCTGCAGGAGTGCCAGAAACAACAATTGGATCGAGATGAATAATGCCATGAGTGGACCAGCATGAGATCAGGTGCCAGATTAATTTTCAGCAATTGCTGAGAGAAAAAACCTCTGTGCTCTGACAGACATGTGCAGTGGAGGAAAAAGCTGTTTATGAACCAATCTCAGCTGTGTTGGAAAGTGAAAATTGTTAAAAAAAACAAAACAGATTATGTTGTCATTAGACAAATTGTAGAAAACAAAGAATACAGTACTGAGGGTGGGTGGGAGAGAACTGAGCAACAGTGTGTGGACTGGCTGGACTCAACTGAACAGAGAATTTGCCTTTAGGCTCTTATGTAGTGTGAAATTCTCATGCAGCTGGCAAGAACTTGTTTCTTGCCTCTCTTGCTGTGCTCAGCCAGCAAGAAGCATCATGTTCCATCAACTTGAGATGCCTCCATTTTGTTAACTAGCAGGGTAGCTATAGGTGGATGCAGTTTACCACTCACCTTTGGTCCTGGAGGACCATTCTCACCGGGCCTACCAGACTCTCCCTTTGTTCCCTGCACAGCACAACATTTTAAATAATGAAAAAATTAATGACTTGACAGCACAGATCAGTTCAAGTTGAAGCTGAGAGGCACCCAGGACTTTGAGCCACAGAGTGATTGGAGGAGAAAGACAAGAAGAAACACAGGATAAACAGGTCAAATAAAGGATGAACATTTGTGCAAAAAGTTCTGAAAACAGACCAAGGCAGTTGGATATTCAGAATTATTCTCCTTTGATGTTTCTCCAACAGTTAGCTTACAGCTCTTTTCTGAGACAAAAAAGCCAAAGTCATTGCTTACTCGTGCACCGCCATCACCAGCAGCACCAGGTGCACCAGTAGGTCCTCTGTCTCCCTGAAAGTAAAGAAAAGTGTCATTACAAGCAAGCAAATGATCAAAAGGAAGACTTCATTTTTTTCAGCTATCGAACAAACACCTGACTGTAAATTAACTAAGCTATAACTACACCGAACTGTTCAGTATACTTACACCAGTGCCTGGCTGACCATCCGTTCCTTTTTCTCCCTTAATTCCTTGTGGTCCCTGAGTGATATTAGAAAGAAGAAACAAAAGATTTATTCGGTATCATATCTGACATCTTGAATTTCTTTAACATCATGTTCACCATTTCAGCAAAAAAAATCACTGATACTCAAATTCAAGTCTACCTCATCACCATTGGGCCCAGGAGAACCTTGAAGACCGGCACGACCTGGTACACCCTGAAAAGGAGAAGGAGGAGGAGGAGGAGGAGGAGGAGGAAGAAGAAGAAGAAGAAGAAGAAGAAGAAGAAGAAGAGGAGGAGGAGAAAAGAAGAATTCTCAGTTGGTGTTGCATTAAAATACAAACAAATTGCTTCAAAGACAAAGAAGTCTTAGGTGATGGCCAGAGAAGCCTCAACATGGCCAGCATGCTTTCGTGGCCATGAGCATTGTCAACATTGTCAACATTGTCAACATTGTCAACATTGTCAACATTGTCAACATTGTCAACATTGTCAACATTGTCAACATTG
>JAOWAW010120374.1:0-12504 GCA_028565695.1 Nicola tetela
GATGATGATGATGATGAGCATGTTCATGATTAGTGCTAAATGTGAGCAGCACAGAGAAATGACTAGTCACTACAAAGAAAACACATCCTTTAAATTAGAAAACTGGAAACAAACCTCAAAATCTCAAAGTCCTTCTCATTCAAACGCTGTGCATTTTCACGCTGAGCACAAACAAGCAAAGAAGCACGAAGAGAGAAAGTTTGTGAGTTACTTTGACAGACATGGACATGGAATCTAGCCAAAGTCCCAACACATGCTGAACATTGTCACTATAAGAACACACCTCTCGATCTATCTCACTAACAATTGAAGCAAAAACACTGTTAAGGAGACAGCAGACAACTTTCAGTTATCACATCTACATTTGAACAAAATGCAGGAGGAAAAAAGAGGATTGCTCAAGGTCCATGTCATTTCATATCCCATACCCAAAACTTGTCGGATTTGTGAACAGGGCTCCACACGAGCCGTCCAGATTTCACTTCAGCAACATACTCATCAAAAGAGCTGGAAAAAGAAAGAGACACCAACAGAACATGTAAAATCTCTGTGAACTAGTCATTTCTGGAATGTTTATCATGAGAATTCTGTGAAGACTTGTGATAGATAAACAATAGCATGACTACATTTAAGGTAGCTTGACCCTCTTGTGATATCACTATGGCTAAACCATATGGCATCTGAGTTCATGCACAGGCCATGCCATACTGGTGTCACATCTGGGTTGAGCTACCATAAGGAGCAGCACTGTGGTACTTTAGAGATGGCACAAACACTAAACACATACTAAAAGTAAAGATGTAAGGAGAAGAAGAGAAGAGCTAGCAATAGCAGTAACACAGTAAAAGGCATACCTTAGATCAAGAAGGCAGGCGTCTAGCTTTTCCTGCAAGAACTCTACATCCTCCTAGAATGAACGAGTTGATGAGAAGTTGCAAAACAGCAGATCAGTCATATTTCATAAAAAAAAGAGAACTGGACAGAAGAGAGATAATGAAGGGCAAGGAGATATAGACAACAAAAGAAAGCATGGGTGACGCACAGATGGAGAGCTAAGAAAGTTGAAGAACGATTGGGAGACGGAGGAAAAGACAGCAACACACAAAAAGAGAGAGATGCACAGAAAATGAGTGAAACGAAAACACAAAGGGGGCAGGCAGTGTTGACAAATGAATGCACAAAGAAACAGCCTATACCCGGATGTCTTCATCTTCCCACTGCTTGTTTGCCAGAACTGCAATAACCTGGAATTGAACACAGCCAAGACAAGACGGAACCCAGTGAAAGGCAGTTTTAAGAGAAAAGAAAACAAAGAGCGGACTTCCTCAAGTATACATACCGTTACAACCTTGTTGGCAATCATTGCTACACCAGCACTGTGTACAACAGAGTTCTCCTCAGGCTTCTCAAGCAGGTTCTTTGAACCACACAGGAATATAAGAACACTGGTTAGTGAAGCATTCTGCAAAACCCACGCCGAAATTGATGAACAGTAAACCAATAGTGCCATACAAACATTGCATGACATGAATAATATTAATTATTATGCACTCACTTTCTGTCCGTCAAGCTGTTTGTTACAAGACTGTACTCTATCGTTATCTCTCTCCCTTACCCTCTCTTTCACTTCCTCCTTTATAATTTCTGAAACGTTTCTGTTTCTAGGCTACTCGATAAAACAAGCACTCACTCTAAACGTGGCCAGGATAATTCTTGTCACTTTCTCTTTACCACACGCCTTCAAGATATCACTGAGGACAGGGATAGCATTCATCCTGAAAAGCAGAGAATGAAAGAAATGGTCATTAAGACAGAACATTTTCTTAATCTGATGCTCTTTATTGACCAGAGGTAAAGGGCAGTTGAAAAGACCTCAGATCAACAGAAAACACTCCCATCACTGATTAAAAATCCACCATATGCATCTTAATTAAACTTCTCTCTATACCTCTAACCATGTGTTTCTCCTGGGTCTCTTTCTCTGCCTCTGCCCATCTCTCTGGACGTCTGTCTGGCTGTCTGTAAGTGTATGCAGCTACCTATCGGTATGAAGGTCTGTCTATCTGCCCTCCACTCTCTCCCTCTCTCTTTAAAGAGTGCTAACACGTCTCAACTGTCAATTCACTTCTCCAAAATAATAGAATTTCAAAATAAAACTGATACAAATTTTCCCAAGCCTAAGTGTTGAAAAAAATTACTCACTCAACAATGTTAGTTGCTACAGCAGGGTTATACGCCATCAACCAGAGACAGAAAATGAGTTGGTACTGCAGCTGGAAGCTGGTGCTTTTGCTACCCAGAATCTCCAATATCCTACATGCAAAAAAACCACCAAGACAAAAAAAGATGAGATGCCAAAGAATAAAGAACACTGACACAGACTAATAGAGCATCAATTTTTGGCTGCCAAGAGTCTAACCAGAGCAGCTGAAGACCAATAGAGGTGGTGAGCGCTTCATTACATGGTGACAAAACATACCAGCGACTGTGAACAATATTCTACAGGCAAGCAGAGGCACTAATGCAGCATGACACCAGTATAGAAAATGACAAATGTCTACAGCTCTTACAACATCAATAATCTTTGTGAAGTATAATTCCAACTACCTCCAGATTATGAAGGAGCTCAAAGCGATACCCAAGTAATGATTTGCAAATGCATACACTGTGTAGTCATGAGTTCTTTCAAGGATGAGGCAGCCATGACAGAACTCTCAACACATGACATGCATTACACACAGCCATTCCACAGACTGGACAATGCTGTTGTTCTTACAGGCAAACAAACATAAGAATTAAAATCAAATTCCTTGGAGCTATCAAGTAAACAAAACATTTTTAGATACTCCGCATTCTCACGTTTTAATGCCCTGTACGTCAACCAGTCCTTCACGATATGCATCAACGCGCATCAGACGTTGAAGCGCTCCGGCCACACACGTGATATATTCGTTGTTCTGATGGCAAGAAAGCAGGAACAAACCAAGAAAGAACATAACTCCCTTCCTGAACTTTTCTTCCTTAGTCTCCCTGTATGCCTCCCTTTCACTCACCCACTCTCTCTGTCTGTTTGTCTGTCTGTCTGTCTGTCTGTCTCTCTCTCTCTCTCTCTCTCTCCCCCTCCCAAGCCTACAATCCCTCTTTCTCTCCGAAGGACTCAAAGCCACTTCCTTTTGATGTACATGTAGATCCACACAGACAACACTCACCGGGGTAGACAATTGGTTGACCAGCCAGTGGAGATACCAACGCTGATCTTCCGCAGAGAGAAGATGACGAGAATGCAGGACCAGTTGAGAGACAAGTCGACTAGACTGTGACAAACCAAAATCAGAGTAAAAAGAAACAATAGCATTTACAACTTTTACAAGAAAGAAAAACATCTTGCCTAGAAGGAAACATGCCCATGCATGCTTTCAGATATTATACAAGAACAACAATAGTGTAACTGAAATTTATACATGCAATAGCATGCCTTAAAGTCACAGATGATTAACTGCAAACCAAGAGAATTTTCAACTTGCTGACTCCTGTAGGCAATTAGCTGTGGCTTAAACATGTATATGTACACCAAATCAGGCTCAACAGGCTAATGGTCAGAGTCAATGAAGAAAGACTACCAAGAAGGTGTCACGACAATCACTACACAATACAACCATTACCAAGTGCACGATGTAACTGTCGTGGCGATTCATCAGCTTCAGAAGGTGGCCGTAGATCGGTCCTCCAGATCTGCATAGAGAGAAATGGTATGTTGAATGATACAAACCAAACCCAAAAATAAGCCAACAATGAAGAAGCATGAAATGCAGGAGAGGAGAAAGAAGGGGAGGAGGAATAAGAAGAGCAGAAGGACAACAACGAGGAGACTTACTGCTCAGCATACCGATGAAACAAAGCAGTCCGGGAAGGATCCTCCTACAAATGCATAAAGAAAAGTAGAAAATGAAAATGTGGAAGACTCTCACACAAAAGTCATGTATTCCTTCACACTAGAGAGACACCAACACACAACTTGAATGGCCTCAAAATAAATACTGGTATAAGCACCACATTCAGGTATTGTACAGAGCAAAAAAGCGACCAGCATACCCGAAGAATGTCGTCCATAAGTGTCAGGAGGTATTGAAGAATCTGCTCTTTTGCAATTGATTGAAGGATGGCCATAAGCGTCTTGACACACTGCAAAGAGAAAACGACAGAAAGCAAGCAAAATTCACAAGACTTCTTTAACAGTAACACAATGGGAAGACCAAAAGAGTAGCAATAGAGATGGCCAGCATACCATTATTGCCAACATGGTAGTTTCTTTGTTTTTATCACTGACATATTTTGTCAATGTATCAGCACAACCTTCTTGAAATGACATTATCTCAGTGTAAAAGTGTGAGAACATCACAAAAAAGTTATTGGTCAATGGGAATATGCTATCCCTCTCTTATTATTGAAGTAAGTAATTCTCAAACCTTAGCATAAGAAGCAAATTAACACGTGTCCAGCAAGCGTATGTGAACGTATCAGTTGGACAGGTCATTACATGATTAATTGGTCGATGATGGCTAGTACGAAGTATGCTCCCTTGTTGCATAATTACAGAATAGCAAACAGTTTGTGAGGGATGTGACAAGAATGTTTGAGCTACAAAGGAGAAGGAGATAGAAGCACAGAGAAAGAGATAGCAGTACCACAGAGGCAAACAAAACAACAAGGAGCACAAGTGGAAAGGGAAAGTGAGGTCAGGGTGGGGGAGGGGGTGCAAACAGAAACCTGATGCACATCAACACATGACGGCATGCAATGTTGTGCGTGAAAGCTTGCAAGAATAATAGAAGCTAAACAAATAATACCAGTACTTTGTCCTCTGAACAATTTTCCTTGGGTAGGTTTACGGGGGTACATCAACGCACATCACTGTGGTTCCCAATCAGAATGTGTCTTCCACTGTTACATGGGGCAAACAAAAAACCATCACCTGGATGCCTTGCTTCTCCACCATGTCAGTCCGCCGTGCAGAATCTGCTTGGTCATACTCCTGGATAAAGCGGAAGTCTTCCTCGCTAATGACTTTGCCCCTGAAGGGAGGTACAAGAGAGAATCAGACACGACGTCCAGCAAGCCTAACCTTCTATGCCCACCATGCAGCTGCTTTACTATACCCTACACTCACTGACTGCACAAAAAGTTACAGTAGACCAGTCCACTATTAAAACAACTGCTCCAAAGTAGCCAAAAAGATGCTGCTTGTTTCTTATCTGGATGGATTGGCCATGACAGCAAAGCATACATTATGGTTGGTGCTGTAACCAGGCCTCTATTATCTATTCGGACTTGTATATGAAAAGAGCAACACATAATGGAAAGAATGCTCAACATTAGAACTTGGAAAAGTTTTGTACGCCCATGTCTGGATGACCAAATAAAGATCAAGTCCCAGTGTATTTTTGATAACAGTCTTAGAGTCTAAGTGCATGTCAGGAAATCATTCTGAATAAACCAGCTGGTCAGCATGCTTTTTGGAAGCTACTGAGGAAAGGGATTTATAAGAAAAATCACAGAAATAAAACCATAAAGACCTGTTCTGCACCAACGTGCCAAATTAACTATCTTTATCTTGATAACTTAATAGTTATAAATTATAAAGTACACTGACAACAAACAATTTGATGTTTCTGGGCCTTCATCAGAAGCAAGGACCAGTTACCTATTTCTCATCAAAATGCGCTTTCGTGCTAACAATCTACTATGTCCCATGGCCCAAATACCACATGGGCATGGGTCTTCAAACGTAATCCGTGGCAGTGTGTGGCCACATTACTAGATGGGTCAAAAATATATCCTTAGCCACTGGAACCAGCAAGCACTGTCGAGGGGTCCTTGTTCAGTTCACAAGATGTTTGCGTACTGCTTGCAGCTGGTTATATACAAGCCTGCCACGACACACGTGCAAAGCACTGCAAACACGAGTGTGTCTGACAACATGAGCAGAGTGCATTATCACTATACATGTACATGTATTATCAACGAGCACATAAGCAACCTCACAAATCAGTCCATTAAAATCTATAGGACAACGACAAAGTGAATCATAGTGAAATCTTCGTTTGTAAAAGCTCCTTGTCTTAAATGCATTGATTATCATACAGAGTGAGTGTAAGGCAGCGACAAGAAAACCTTATATCCTCAGAGTTAAAGAATTCTAATCATCTGCTGCTATGGCTAACCATCTAGACTGAAAATGCCTGCTATGAAGCGCATAGAGCTTACTGGAAATAAGACTGCCAGGCGATCTGCTGATTCCGAACCTGCGTTGCCTGCATCTCTAGTTTGTTCAAAGCCACTGGCGTAGAGTCATTCGCGGCTAACAGAGGCAAGGCAAAACGACGAGAGCTCTTACATGTAGGAGGAAGTACCAGTAGTACACCAACACCAAAACAGGTAAAATCACTCACGAATGCCTATCTTCTCCGGAGCCTCGTCACCCCCAGTCACGTCCAGTCGCGCATAGGCTGCCATTGACGCTCAGCGCAGAGCGAAAGACACTGCACACATACAACTGAAAAGGGCAAGGCGCCTTCTCTAGAACGCACAACCAAAAACGCACAGACGTCGACACATGCAAACAGAAGCAAATCAACTGTGGTAAACTTTGCCACCCTCTCCGCTCGTCGCCATACTTACACATGCTGAGCATGAGTGTGCACAGTTGCCAAGCAACTAAGCCACTTTCCAAAAACGTATGCATGCGTGCGTACATGCATGAATGACTGCTGTGTAAAGAAGTGTAAGGAAGAAGTGTAAAGACCATTTCGGGGTTGCCCTCACAATGAAAATGGCGTCGATAGTTGTGGGACCTGCTAGCAGAGGCTAGCTCAGTTTCGTCGTAGAAGAGGCACTGAGAGAGAAGGAATGGCGCTCGCTTTAGCAGAGTCTGCTTCTGTTGTAGCTCGTAGACTTCTTCATTCTAGTAAATGGGTAATTCAGCTTCTCTTGTAAAGAAGAACAGGACATCTACAAGCAAGAGGAGCTCTCGTACGCTTACAAATATATGCATGATGGAGGCCTGGATCTTATCTTATCGTGGAAGGAAACCGACCTGAGGATGTAACTAATCCTGTCTTGAAGCGATGGCTTGCTTGTCCTGCAGCCTCTGGATAAGGAAGAAAGGCCGAGCTTGTCGAAAGGTAAGAGTTTATAAGCAAACTATCATGTGTAACCTGGCGAGCTAACTTGACACTGATGCTCATCTCGAATCCTACAGTCATGCATGTCACCTATCAATAGTCATTCAAGGTCATTTCGTGATACGCTACTTCTATACCGTTTAATCTCTTGTTTCCAATGCCCTGCTTACCTCCAAATGCCTTTGCTCAACCCACAACCTGCACTAGCCTTCCCATCAAATGATTCCCATCAGCGATGCCTATTTCTACCCTTCACCCTCCGGCTCCTACCCTAGCTTCTTCTCTGTGTGTTCCAGGCTCAATCCTTCTCCCTCTAACAATGCCCATTAAATTTGACCTGGCTTTAGTGTTTTTCTTTTTTAAATTCAAATTTCTTCTTTTGTACTTATTGTATATAACGACTCCACTTTCCAGCCTCTCTTTCTGTAACTTTTAATATTAGGCTGCAAGAGTAAATAAGTTAATTCCCAGATCAAGTTCAGAAGTTGTCAGCCTTGAAAAAATTGGTGCATGCGTCCGACCTTTTTTTAATATACGTGTTGATCGACATGTAGGCATATATGAAAACTAAAAGCTGATCTTAGATACCTTACAGCACAGCAATTATGGTTACCTGTGTTGGGTCGATGTATGTTCTTATTCTGGGGTGAACCTACATGGACTGAGCAGCTTTTGTCTTTTGGTGTTTGTTCTGCTGTCCTGAAAACAATTGCATGCTATCATGTATCCAAACCCAATAGAAGCAATTAAAAAAAAAATATGCTGGTGGAAAGATGGTGATTTTTTTGGCAAACTCCTGAACACAAGAAACAGTTTACCACAGCCTTTGTTGAAAACCTCTCATATTGACATTAAGTTACCGAGTTAGTGCAAAGGCCAAGGCAACCCTGGCACTGTTCATCTGAGACAGCTGTGTCTTATTTTTCTACTGAAGTACTTACAGAGTGAAGACGTGTGTAAAGAAGGCTTGGAGTGACAACCTTGTTGATACAGATAATGTTGCTAACACAAGAAAGAAAGCTTGTGTCAGCACTTGTGGGAATCTCAACTTGGCTGAATACTGGATATGGCACAGGGTAGACATTTATGAGGATGAGAGCTGTCTCGCTTTGTGCAATGCTAGATGGCTTGTTCTTGATGGAGAGGAGCATGACTATTTTGAAGTAAATGCCCTTTGGTTTGCACTGAATAGCCTGTGAATGAAGCTGCTAGGGAAATATAGGAATTTGTTTTGTTTAGAACATTCTCGATCTTTTGGATCTTTGTGTCTCAAATACACTTGAAATTATTTCTATTAGGTCTCAGTACAAATGTGTGTGACCTTTCTGGCAGATATTTGTGTTTGGTCACCAGTTAGACCAATGCATGTGAAGCATATTCAACAATATAATGTTTTTCTCTTTATAGCTATACTGATAACAATTGAAAATTTCTCCTTTGCCAGCTTTTCTTCCTTGAGCTCTACAATCTGCTATTGTTCAGTGAAGATTCACTGCATTCATGCACGAACAGCTTTTCCATTATATGTGTGGATGTAAATCTGCTTAAAACCTTTGGAAATTAACAGTATTCGTACTGCAGTGTATCACTGTGAAGAAGGAAATAAGTATTGGTTGGAATTTATCAGTTTCTGGTGCTGGAAGTAAATGCTAAAACTAAAAGTAATTTGAAAGAGTGAGATTGTTTTTGCTGGCTCAGCTACCAGAAGCAAGAAATTGTCCTTGCCACTAGCTTGGCCGGTGCCACTTGCCACTTCACGCTTGTCTCGTGACGCCTTGGAAGACGTCTTGTCGTCAGCAGGAAAAGGCTCAAGCTGCCTGCTCACGCTGTTCTGAAGATTTGCAGTTGTTCTCTTGTATACAACTTGTCGCTCTGTGTTTATCGTTACTTGGTGGTACAAGTTACATAATATACAACTCTGTGACGAGGTAGTACCCGTTATTAGAGCGAGGTGACGCACTCTCATAACGGGTAATACCACGCCACAGCGTTGTATATCTAATACAAAGAAGGGTTTAGCGCATGTTTTCACCCGCTATGGTGTGTAGGGTTTATATGTTTAGTTGTCTCCTGGTCATTTTTTTTTGTCATGGTAGTCTACCCGGCTGACGAAGGGTGTCACAGCGTACCCGAAACGTCGTATTGTTAATTGTTTAATCCGTTAAAGGAAGGTTTTGTCAATGATGTTTGAGGACCAGGAATTTCGTGATTTTTGCTTCACTTCCTCTCTTCTCACTTTTGCGGACAGTATTAAACTCCAGTTACAATTTCACTGCTCCTCCTTGTGTTTGCGTGGACTCGGTTGACGGATTTCCTAGCCCGGCGGACGTTTTCAAGTTTGTGGACGGCTAGTAAATAATTCGCCACGAGTGGTGACCGTGGCCAGTGAGCTTACGTGCGTGGGCAGCTCGTGATTTTCGCTTTTGTTCATTAAGAACTTCCTACAATTTGAAGTTCACTTTTCTAAAGTGTTTCCTTCATTTGCGCCGTGGCCCACTTTCTGGCTGAGTTCCTTTTTTTCCCGATCTCTTCTCACGTCACGCCTTCCGTCCGATCCACGTCATTTTTTGTGGTTGAAAGCGCTCGAGCTTATATTTCAGTTTGGTATACTGCAACAAACGACACGGCATATTCAATTACGGGTCTGGTATAAGCACGATAAAACATAGAGGGAGCAGAAGTCGACAGCGAGTTTCGCAGGCGTTTTTACCAAGTAGTTAAGTTCCCGGTTACTGATCGCTCTTCCGACGTGGTGCGTCCAGCGCAGGTCAGATGAGAGAGTAACACCCAGGTGACATGCATTGGCTTTCAGCTACATTACTGAACCATCCAGGATAACATTCATGTTCAATGGCAGATTCCGCCTTTGTATTTCCATCACCAAAAAATCTGTTTGTTAACGGTTAGTCTCCAATCTGCAAGCCACTTTCCTGTGCTGGTTACTGAATCCTGCAGACGAGCAACGGAGACCGCTGATTGTTCATGGCACGAGATTGGGCATTCTCACAACTCACGTGACGTCACCCATACAATCCGCCTGCGTAGTAGCCTACAGTCCATTTAAAAAAAGAATGCACTGTGAATTTCGCAATTTTTGAAAAAACGGCAACTTTTTCCTTAAGATTTTTTTCTCCATCATCTCAAAAATATTATTCCCTACAAAAAACCGCTTGCAAATTGATGAAGTTTTGACAAAGTTTTGGTAAAAAAAACCCAACTTTTAGACCATGATTCCAAGCACATTCTCAACAATGTACAGCCATGACAAGTACACCACTGGCAAATTTTATATGAAGCTTATATCAGCAACAGCACCAATACAAATTTTTTCCACACTGAATAAGGAGATGGAACAGCAATAATTCACAGCCTGGCAAGGTCCGGGTATGTATGAAAAGAATCCTATAGTTTCAGAATATGAAAATGGAAAAAAAAAAAAGAAAGAAAAGAAAACGGACGAAGTAAAGAACAAACTGACATGTGAAGAAGTTGAAGTTGGATGATCTTTTGCTGTCTGGGAAGCAAGAAAGGGAGTGTCCACAGGTTCAAGCTGGAAGCTTGACACACTACTGATTTTCCTGATTTTTTCTGTTAGTAAATTTGTCTAAAGCAACGTTCTGGAAGATGATGACTCAATCATCTTTACTATCACTATTACTGCTACTTTCACTACCACTACTTTGGTCTTCATCAGGGCCAACATTTATGATGAGCTGCTCCACCACAGCATCCTGGAGAGCATTTGCAACCCGGTAGGGCTCCTCCACCTTGTGCTGCACGTGCTCCACAACCTTCCTCCAGTCTTCGGGCTGCACAGTTGAAATCGACTGTTGGACAAGTTGCTTGACATCCTGGAGCCTGAAGGTAATGTTTTGGCGAGCCACAAGTCCTTTCACTTGCGCCCAGATGAGCTCAATTGGATTGAGTCCACAATGAGCAACAGGGGAGCGTAAAACTTCAAAGCCATCTGCAGTTGCCATCTCACCAACGACATACCTTGGAGGGGGCTTTTTGCCTTGATCAGCTGGTATAACTGGCCTTTCAGCATTGCTGGATCATGGTCATTGCCTCTTTTAATCAACCAAGAAACCATGTCAGCCTTCCTTGAGTTTGATGTCAGGCAAATAGTGTGTGGTGTTCTTCGGTTGTGGTAGGGTGCATTGTCCAGCACTACCACAGCACCAGGGGGCAAATTGGGAAGGAGTTGATGTTCCCACCACTCTTCAAAGTGTTGAGAGTTCATCTCATCGTGGTAGTCGCCAGTATTTTTTGAACCCACAAAAACCAACTCAGCACCAGGTACCTAGCCTTCCTTCCATCCCGCATGGAGCACAATAATCCGTTTACCTTTTCCCGACGGTACATCGTCAGGCGCACTTTCCCCATCGGTCCAAACGCGTGACAGAGAGTGGTGCTGATTGCACCATGTAGTGACAGGTCTTTATAACGAGGGTAGACCTACTGTTATTTTCTGCTAACGGAAACTAAATTAATAGCGATTTGGGGCATTCGCAGATTTAGCGGCAACTAATTTTTAGCGATTTTCAAGAAATTGGTTTGGACTGTTTCATTGGAGAACACTGAGAAAGGGAGGTTGGCCATCGCCCAGTAGATTCTCTTAGGGCGCAACTCTACAGTGAGCCTGTTAGCGAATCATTCGACGATGTCATCAGAGCTGTACTCAATGTGCTAGAGTCTGACAAAGATTCTGACTGTGACGTCGGTGTGGAAAAAGCGGCCATGGATACTGAGACAGAAACGGAGACTGAAGCAGCAGCTGTGTCATTATTGGTCATGATTGACACTTTTCTTTTCTCTACTTTTCAATAAATCGCTGTTTGTGCAAGTATTTGTTCTGGTATTTGTGGAGCGAAAAGAAACATCGTTCAAGGGTAACCATTCTCAGGCCTTCACTGAAACTACGTGCTTGTGTTGTAATTTTAGCGGATACTTAATTTAGCGATTTTTAGCAATTCGCTAAAATTAATTACCGCCAAAAAAGTTACATTAGCCGAGACCGGGGTCGTGACCAGCAAATCACTACCCGAACCGCGCAGCGGTGAGGGCTTGATGCAGCTGGTCACAACCGAGTGTTGAGGTACATTTTGATCGGGAAAAAAGACGCGATTAGCGCGCACTGGCTAGTAACGGTTGCAGCGTGACGGACAGACACACGGACGGACACTAACAAGTGGCGTTCGCATGGAGTCGTCACAACCTATATACATATATATATATATATATATATATATGGTTTATGCACCTATCCATGTGGGGGGGGGGGGGGGGGGGGGGGGGGGGGGGGGGGGGGGGGGGGGGGGGG
>JAOWAW010120385.1:0-12503 GCA_028565695.1 Nicola tetela
AAAAAAATATTACTGACTTGCAAGACTTCATGTCAGCGGGTAAGGTATTCGAGAAATGACTTAATGCAGAACTTGATCCAGACTTGGTATTGTTGAATAACGACTCTCAGCCAAAATCTTGGAAGTGATCATGAGACACGGTTTTACCCCCAGCTGATGCCAGTATACTAATTGTACCATAGTGCACATGGACTCAGAGTGATCATGACCAGTAGATACTGATAATGTACTGTACTAAAATGTGCGTTGATGTCAATGCTCATCCTCGTTTTTTTTCCTGTCCGTGGTCAAGTTGGTTTAGGTTTAACTGTAAGACAATGATCCAGTCCATTGCAACCGCAAAAAGATGAAAGCAATGCATGGTATGGTAATATCATGCTTTTAGCTTCATTCTGAGGTTCTATGTTGAATGAGCATGTATGACATCAGATATAGTGACACTCTGCTCATAAACTAGTGACATTTCTGCCTTGCCAACTTGGGTGTCATTATATACCTTATATTCACTGTACATGCGTGTGCTCATCAGGCATCCCATCTCTGTACAGACTGGGTCTGGGTTGGAAAAACTCTCCTGCAGTTCAACTAGAAATTTATTCTTAGTAATAGACCTTGAAATCTTATCTGTGACTTTTCTTTGGGAGAGGGGCAGATTGTACTGTATGAAAAGACTTGACTTCGACTTTTTAATACCTGTGCGTGCTAAAGAACTGTCACAAGTGATCACACAGGTGCGCACACACAGACACACACAGACACAGACACAGACACACACACGGACAGACATGTGCATGCATGCATGCGTGCGCGCGCACACACACACATGTACACACACACATTGAATTGGCAACATGGCATGCAGAACATTTTTCACACACAAGAAGCATCTGTGTGTGTGTGTGTTTCATTGCATGGGTGGCATGTATCCATTGCTGCTTTAAAATCTTACGGTGGATTTGTGCAGGTACGATTCCGACGTCGCACTCCCACACCACAGGGCTGCGAACAATCAGTCCATGCTGTCCATGCAGACCAACTGCCGTTGACCATTGGCGGAGTGTCCATCGCTACACACTCTCCACGGTAGCATGCCTGAACAGCAACCACAAACAACACAATGGAGGTTTTGCTAAATTTTGCACAAAACAAATTTAATGGTGAAAAACAGCTGTTGGGAGTGTGTATCTTCTAACTGTGTGAAAAAAACACAATTCGCCTCACACAGGTTATTTTAATGGCCAAATAACTTTCACTGTTTGGCAGTAGAGAAGCTTTCACTAAACTTTCTATCTGCAAATCTCTGGAGAAGACAATATCATTTACAACAATGTGCCTTGTGTAAGAGCTGCCAATTTCTACATTATATCCTTGTTAACCAGGGTCCATTCAGAACTTGCTAAACATTTCCCCCATAAAATAATGTCACAGTAACCAGAAATGCATGACTAAAGCGCATCTCAAGCTCAACATACTTTTCCTGGTCCATCACAGGGTGTGCCGTCTGCAGCAGGTACATAGAGTGTGCTGCAGTCTTTCGACCTCCGTCCTCCTCGTGGCATACAGTAAAGATGCCTGCACATCTACGCATAGGCAAATACAAAGAAATATAAGTTAGGAGGAGATAACGCTGGGAAGAAGAATAATTAGAAAGAGAGAAATTACTGTGAATGATGTGGTTGACAGGGGTGCTCAGTAGCTTAGCGGTTAGAGCATTAGAGCGCAAATCCAAGGCCGTGGGTTTGAGTCCCACCTGAGACCACCGATTTTTCTTCATTCTTTCTCACCAGCCTCACCGGTGTCCAGTGATTTATCTCTTTCTAAATACAAAGAAACAATCACTAGACTTGATAACAAAAGATCAACTGTGTACCAAATCATTAGCTCTGCTGGCAAGCCTTCCATGTTAAAATAAGAACAAACCTCGCGTTTGCGAAAAGGGCAGAACACGCCTGCGTTGTCAAAAATCCTGTGCCGTTGCAAACGGCATTGTTCATCGGCGGAATAGTTTGCACCTGGTAGAGGATCATTGAAAACAAGCTCTCCACGAGGTGGGCAGTTGGACAAGCAAAACGTACTATCACCATATCCGGAGCTGCAAGTGCAAACACAGAATCAATAAACAGCAAAACTAGGTGTGGTAAAGACACATAAACGATGTGTTGATATAATCAATTACTATGTATTAGCAAACAAGTATGGGTCATGTAAAGACACATCCTCTCCGTGAATGGCTAACCCACTTTGTGTCACTCTATCCTCTTAGTATCACACTATCCACTGTATTTCCCTTGCTATGCAATATATGCATATGTGTACACTGGAAATGAACTGATAAGTCACACAGGCAAACAGGCTACCTATACAAAGAAGCTCAATCTAAGTGGTGCTAACTGCTCATCTTGCAAACAATGAAATCAGCTGCTGATAAAC
This sequence comes from Nicola tetela, assembly GCA_028565695.1. Lineage (NCBI taxonomy): Eukaryota > Metazoa > Porifera > Calcarea > Clathrinida > Clathrinidae > Nicola > Nicola tetela. The sequence continues at coordinate 2,431 of JAOWAW010120385.1, forward strand.
TTCTCAGAGATTCTATAAGGCATGGGCAACAACAAAGAATTTGCTGCAATGGACTCAAAACATGTAACAACTCACTCCAAGAAATCATTGAGACTCCGTGCACTGCATGATGACCAACGGAAGAGGTTTGTGTTGAAGTCAATTTGACGTGCCATTATGCCACCGTGGGTAGCATTGCAACCATTCACACCATCGTGGATCATGTAAAGACTGTTTGTGGCAGAAAGGCATACATGAACTGCTACTGCATATTGTTGAATCGAAAATGTAATCAGTAAACTACCCACATGCGGTTTCTTAATTGTTACTTATCGACAACATTTACATAATCAAACACTGGCCCTACCTGTGGCCAAGTTCGTGGGCAACTGTGAATGCCGCACCCAATCCATCATTGTCCTCAGCAATGCTGCAACTGCGTTCCGTGTTGCACATGCTGTTTGGTTCTGCCAAACCTGCAGAGTGAGATAAACATGCATTGATGGGTGTTCGTAAATAGGTGTTATGTGTATTGACTTGATGACTGAAAATGGGCAGCTACAGAGCACAAAAATTCCTCATCCGTATGAAGTGCTCCTGCCATAAAACATCTGTAATAATATCTCACAGGGTATTCTTGGACATATGTACAAGCTCAGAGAAGATGTATTGCTATTGCGTACACAGAGTCCACACACACACACACACACACACACACACACACACACACACACACACCATGATGCTAAGGCCAATGTATGCACATGCTACCTCCCCTAATACATTGATAGTACAGCATGAATGCATACACACACACCCACACACCTACACAGACATACAGACACACACACACACACGTTCTCTCTCACATACTACACATACGTCCCATTATATTTTGATCAAGCATTCTCACTGCACCAAGTTAGGCATTCATGTATTGGTGTACAGCATCCTGCATACATTGCTCTTTTGTGACCAATTTTCTTGCACACATACATACACTATGCAAGCATCTTCAATTGAAGTGTGTGCAGAGTTAGAATCTGTACATACACATGCATTGATAAACACATACATGTAAAGATATGGGATAGCTATATAGCCTTCCTGCTAACACTCAAGCATTCAAACCCTTGGTGCAACAGTATATGTATCTCTAGCTTTCTGCACTCCCTGGTATTTCTTATGACCGAAGAAGCCAGAGGCATTTCTGGTGAAATGCCTCATGAAAAAAGTTTCTTTTGACTGGTGTGCTGCAAAATCCTCTTCATATTATGTATGTATAGTATTGGCAAATGAATAATGTCACTTGCATTACCTTTCCTTTCCCTTTTGTGGTCTGTTTAGTTGTGACATTCCCATGCATATAACCATGCCTACCAATTCCTACTAATCAGTTGCTACGAAGAATGCATACATGCTAATTGGGATCTGGTTCATCAACTGTCAGTCCATCATTTTCTTTCAGTCACAATAAATCTGTTGATTGCTTACCAATCACACCACACGACCAGTCAGCCGTGAAAGGATCATTGTTCTCTAGGCAGACATTTACCCTGATGGTCAGAGGACAAGACAAATGCAGCTGCTTCAGACAACAGTATTTACAATACATAGTATTCACAGGCCCCCCACCAACATTTCTGACATCACTGCTGTTGTACTATCTACCATGACTTCCATTCGCACATGCACATGAGAGTACCATCCAATGCCATGTTCTATGAATCATTGACCAATAGCACCTTTTGCTAATCAAAAGTGTTTGCATGGTCTTCTTGAGGGTGCACTGGAAACAAAAACTGGACTGTGATGCACGGAGTTGTAGTGGTCAAATTCCTAGGTGACTTCATGCACTGGAACAAGAAATTCCTTGTGATCATGGGCAAATATTTCAACTCACTTGAAAACTCAACCACCATGCTACAGCAACATGGTCTTTGTAGATAGGCTTGCTGCACAGTGGTGTAAAGAAAGGTCAAAACGTGTCAAGAATACCAGTTTTTGACTACGTTTGACAGACAAATGGAGTGCTGTAGGGTTTTTTTCTCATGCTATGCACAAAATGTTTTCCTTTAGCAAGCCGCCTGAGCATGGCATCTATTGTATTGAGTCACTTCTATGGACAAAAAGAGTCACCAAGTATCAGGACTCAGAAGTCTGCCCCCATCAAGGCAGAGTTATATACGCAGTGCAGTTCCTGTTGAAAAGTCTTTTACAGTGATAGTTGCCACAACTTGGCAGGAAAACTATGGCACGTCATAGAAGCAGAGTGAGTAACAGACAGGCTTAAAGCCTTGACTGCTCTGTATGAGCATGGTATCTGCTATGAAGATGATTCAATAAAAAAAGGGAAAGAACAGAACAGAGAAAGAAGTTACCCTCGTAAACTTTGAATTGGCATGCACCAGGTGTAAGATATTAAAAGGCCCCGCATTGTATGTGGTTGTATTGCCATTCCTGGCAATGTACATACCCGGTCAACAGCACAGCATGGTTATGGTTTGGCCCTAGCTGCCCAAGCTGCCACTTGCAAAATTTTTTGAGCATGCTTTTCGCATCTCTTCGTCGCTTGCTGGGGAGGCTGAGCTGGGCATGCTTGACACCAGCGATGCGAATGTTGACTAATTTTGATCGCAATGACCCAGATATGTTATAATACAGGCCGTTCACCTGAAACAGACGGAAAAGGGTTGTGGCGATCAATTAACAGTTGGCATGGACAAGATGACAACCTGATTAACCCACAGCACAGTACCTTGAACATGAAGGCAAAACAACTCTACCTTGACTCTGAGAGCCACAGCTTTGCAATTCTTACATCTCCCCCATGGCCTACTGCAACAAAGCAGCTCATCAGTGACTGGCATCAAGCAAAGCATACAATCCACTGATGCAACGACATATTAGGGCATGCATGTAGTATAAAATAGCAAATGGCCAATTAAGATATTTGAGTTCCAAGTGCACATCCTCTAAATCAAGAAATTCTTGGTGGTGAAAATTTTCACTTGATGACCAAAATCAGCCTTTCAGTGGTGATTTAATTTTGGTACCTGTGCCTAACAATAGGCTACAGTTTTAAATGTTGTGCATGTGCTGTTATATCTAGTAGTTAGCCTACCTGCCACTGCTGCAAGAGATGCTTGCACAAAATTTAGTTGTCAAAAAAATTTCAGTGGTACTGATAATTTAATTCAGGTGTATCGAAGGGGCACTGAAAACACTGAAAATAAAATGACCACAGTAGCTTTTATAGTAAATACATAAGGCAGCTGTGATCTAACCCAGGCCAACAAACCTCTAAAGTCTTCAGATTGACAGATCATAGAATGTGCAGTGTAATGTACCACTGTGTGACAGCTTATAGGTTTGTTTTAAATTTTATTTAACCTGCCATTGGTGCCATGACAATCAAACATTCATTCAGTGATTGTTGCAATCTCTACAAGAATTACACTGTCCGCTCAATGAAACATTTCTTACAATGTTCATGACTCCAATGGCGTAGTCAGTTGCCTTTTTCCCTGTGCCATGCCTGTGCACCAATTCATCATCTATTCCGACCAGAATATTGATGCAATAATTTTCGGCCGAATTGTTCACACTAACTGTCCGCTTCTTTCTGTGTCGCGTCTCCTTATCCTCATTGGTGGGAGTTGTCTTCACAATTTGTTTGTCTGTCCAAAGATAACAGCAACATACAAAAGTTGGAAGTTAACATTGCTTCTGTTCAGTTTCAGATCAGGGCATTTCACCCACAACAATCAATATGACAGCTGCTCTGTATTGCATTATTTTGATACATTTTATTGTGAGCTCATCAGCAACAATACATATGCAGGTGTTCCTTGTGACTTCTCACTAAGTGAATCCAGATGACTTAGTGTAGTGGACAACATTAATAGTTTATTTTTCAGTCATTCATTACTAGTTTTGTTCAATGTCATATAGTTCAGTGGATGTGTGAGTGAATTCTCTTGTCATAACGTAACAAGCCAAAGCCAAACACTTATGTGTGGTTCAGATCAGACAAGACAGATGTTAGCTTGGTTGTGATCACTTTGTGATTCATTGGTTTGTGGATAACTTGGCCAACACAAAAATGTACAAGAACTCTATTACACTGACCCTTGACACCACAGTATGCTGTCTCCTGACCGTGGTCATGAATGGGGCCATGGGATCTGCGCACACGATGAGTGTGCCTCGTACCCAGATCTTGACGAGCTTTCCAGTTCAGGGGCTCAATGTGCAAATAGTTATCTTCCATCATCACAATGCCCATCTAGAGAGAAAGAAACAATGAAGCCAATGGTCATTTTGCAGGCAAACAGTGAATAGGAAAGATAGAGTGCTTGACCTGCACATCGTTTTTCTTGGCCTTTTTGCGCTGTGCATACAATAATTATAACATGCACACCCAAACCTTAATTATTATATTGGTTGAAATTGCTTTCGAGACATCCCAGTTGTACATTGGAAGAGTGTAAACTAGAGTGACTCCACCACACTCAGTTGGTTCTGTACATGCATTGTTCCATTTTGTATGGACAGTTCAATTTCTAATCTCAGACATACACTTTGAGATAGCATGTTACTGTAACTCTTTTTTCTTGGCAGTTGCTTACCAGACCATGACAGGTGCTGACTGCTGCAATGGATGTTGGGTGTGAGGCCAGGTTTCCATGGTAATGGCAGTGCTCCAAACCCTGATGCATGTGCAGGGCTGTTTGGCTAGTATCCAAGAGGTTCTCATTCAGTCGCAAACGAAGCATAAACATCTTATGGAATGCCTTGAAAGCGTATGTGACTTCTTCAGGGTGGATGGTTATGCCCAAGATGTGGCGGCGAAGCCGATCTTTTTGGTGCTGTTTCCACTCATCAGCCTCATGGTCCACTCTAGTGATAAGTCTGTGATCATCAGTGATCTCTGACGGTGTGACAAGCGCTTCTCCTTGCCATTTGATGTTTTCTGTAGTAACAACACATTCAACAAATCATAGTAGTAGTACCACATTGAACATGGAGGCAGCACTAAACTTTTCAAGGCTTATTTTTGCAAAGCTTCAGCATTATCAACATTGACTTCTCAGAAGTTCAAGTTTGAAACGTCTTTTTGCATGTATTGGCGTCCTAGTAAGAAAAGGAGTTGAACTGAAATGGTTTCAGCGATAAAGAGTGTAAACCTGTGTAATCTTTCAATGCCGTGGGCAATGTCAAGTTAGAAACGTGTTCTCAGTCGACATGGGTGCCGCTCCAAACTCAACAGTGCCTTCCCGGCGTCTTTAGACAGACCGGATGCGTCGTCACAGTAAGACGACACGGTAGCCTAGCCGTCAGCATGCCACAGTGCATGTCACAGCGCATGCCGCGCCTACGGCAAGCGTCACGTTTTGTTCGCTGATATACATGTACAGCGTACAGGTCGCGCGTGTTAAGCCTGTAGTGCTATAGGCATATTACCACGCATACCATGTATCGAGGATATTGTCCTATGTCGAGGACTCAATATCCAAAAGCTAGCTATTTATTATATTACGTAGAGGTCAATAAAGGCACAATGTATGTTGATGAGAGCGTTATACATGAAGATTGAAGTAGCCTGCATGTATTCACACTTTGACTTGATCAGAGCTCTGTATCTGAGCTTAGCTCGTAGCTATAGACCGGGGCGCAACGCGTTAACGCGTAGATCTACTTGTACATTCAACTATCTGGAGACAATACATTTCAGGAAATATCTGATTACTGGTAGATCTACCACATGCCCGTCGACGGACAGCTTCTCCATGCGAATTCACTGCATACTCTTCGTCACAATGAGATAACTCCTTCGATTCTACAGGAAAAGACTTGAGAGCGGCTCTTCCCCGATGATGTTAAAGTAGTTGTGCACGGCATTGCCGGTGCCTGTCATGGAAACTCATGCATTCCCGCTCGTTGTCCAAGTGACAGGATGCACGCGAAAGTAAACGTACGTACATCAGGTACATAGGCCGCTTGAAACTTACCCAATCCTGAAAGTGTTCTTGCCATCCGAGAGGCTTGAGCCACTTGACCAACAACGCAGTGAAGCAAGAAGGCTATTTGCAGAAAAAGGAGTACGCCCATCCTGCACTGGAAATTCTTAGCTGAAGAAGAAATATCCCGCTAAACTGCTCTGCCCGCAGGAAGGTCTAGCTTCCCCACCGCGCGGTGTTGCTACCATGTACGCTCACGACTTGACGGTGGAAGCAAGTGAAGATGTAGCCTCCATGTAGTTCTGCGTTCTTTTCCGACCACAGAAATTGAGAGTAAAAGGCGGCCGTTTGGCCTGGCAGGTCAAACAGACGCCCTAGTACATGCTCTACTAACAAAGCCCTCCAGTCATGGGCCGGTGAAAGCATAACGCTCGGTATCATTCGCTTCCAATCTAGTTCATCGTCGACACTGCCCTGAACGGGAGAATCATTATCGCCTGCGCGACGGCCAGTGAGCCAAGGACCGAGGACCTTGTTATGCCTGCTTATTGTGGTTTCCGCTCGGTCGCGGGGCCGGCTTGCGCAGCGTTAAGTCCTTCCTTGCCAATCTGCGACATTTCTTGCAACATCGTAAATACCACAAAACAACTGCCTTCAAGCGACTCACTCATCCACACATTCCTCCAGGCTGACCTTATCAGGAACGATCTCGATCAAATGACCCGCCCTAGGCCGTACTGTCGGTATTTCCCACACGGGGACACACCGTCGAAAGCATGCAGGCGCTGCATAGATGCTGTCGCGCCCTTTGCATTAATACCCAGTACTTTCGTACCCCACACCCACACCTGTTCATGTTGTTTTTCAGAAGCTATGGTTCTCCCTGTTGTTTGCCTGCGGACAGCTAAGCCTCCTCATTAGCCATGACCGCTCCGAGATGGGCCGCGATGCACAGCAACTAGAAAACAGATATGATTCGTCATCGCTTGCCGCATGTGAATTTGTTTGATTTTTTTTTTATCTTACAAAGAAGAGTCAATAGACGGGTAACGGGTGCTTATAAAAAGCTAACGGTGCAGTTCGCTGCACAATCAAGTCTGGCTCAGAACCGCTATTCGGCCGAACTATGGACCATGATGAGCAGGCAAAGACTCTATAGTTTTACTGTTCTTCGGCATTCTGCCAATTTGTTTCATGTTTTCGTTGTTTTGAAAAGAACCTTGGTATAACCGTGCGGCAGGATTGGGGAATATGAATCGCACGGCTTAGCATGACTGTAATCCCTTGGTTCTAGACTCAACGCTGCCTGGAGCACGATCTACACGAAGAATACAGCAATGCCGGGAGATGGCATCTGCTCACGCGTTGCGGAACCGGTCCAATTATGCAGGCACAGTTTTTGCCTAAGATCTACCATCTGGCTATGTTGGCAGCAAGGTGGGCTTCACTCTGGTTGACGGATTGGCAGATCAGGCAGTCCACCAGCGCCATTCGAAGTGGCCTAAGTCGACGTCGTGCGTCTCCAAGGCTGCGGGCTTCTGTTACGATCTGTAGAACGGCGTCGCAGTGGATGACGACCTGAACCATATGCACAGCCTTAGGTTTGGGTCAAAGAAATCCCACCGTGAAAGATCAACAGCGGGGAAATGAGCTCAGTTACGTTTTGATCCCTCTTCATAAACTAGTAGTAGTCTTCACTCGGTAGATCTACACGTCCACTCCAGCTTGATCGCTGTACAGTATACAATTCTTGTCGCTATAGGTTTCAATCGTATTTTATCGCGATCGAGTACATCGAGAGCTCCAGCGCCACCACCGAGCGCCCGAGACTTGGGGCGCTTAGAGAAAACGAGCCGAGAAAATTTAACGCTTCACTCGATGGCGTAATAACCGATGTTTGTGAGCGAGTCCAGATCCAACGGCTCTTGTGTTGTAGATGGTCACGAAAAATCGAGAAGTTGGCGCAAGTAGTGAACATGGTGAAGCAGCTGCATCCGCAAACCGGTTGCCAGCCGGCTCAGCAGAAAAGCCCAGAAGCATAGGAGTACGTCTTCAATCGAACTGCGTGAAAATAGTTTCATTCGATTGGTGTGATGTTCCATGGCACTTAACCCGCGAAGCATATGGGACGCACTAAGTTCTGTGCTGCCAGTTAGTACGCCCTGTCCGTTATTTTCAGCTTTCGGAGCTCAGTGATCTGAAAATTAAGTTCCTCTGTGCAAGAAATCCCTTTCCAGCGCGAGTTTTTGCGGTCGTTCAGACATCTTGCCCATGGCATCATTCGCTGTGGTTGTTTGCCCAGCCTTTGACTGAGTCCCAGATATAATTGCCACACAAATTTTCCACCATCGTCTAAGCATATAATTCAGAGTCAGAAGACAAGCTTCAATTCGCTGAATTTGAAGAGGAACTTCACTTCGCATTTATCAGCCGAGCCCAGCCTAGACGTTACTGTATGGCACACATCATAATCAGGATCTTCAAGTCGGGGAGAGTTGTTTTATAGATGTATGCTCGTTCTTCGCTAATCAACAATACTATATGCGGAAACCAATCATCACTGCGTGACGCCGAAAATTGCTTAGAGAAAATCTTACCGTTTGCGTTTTCATTGGTCGATGTCCACTCTGCTTGTCCTTGATTTGTCCAGCGTTGGGAAGAACCGGTAGGAGCACTTGATAACACGGCGCAGATAAGCACGAGAGAGGGCGTGCTGGCGAGACGGCTGGGTGGACGCAGCATGCTCAAAAGGCGAGGCTTGTCCGATTCCAACAGATGGAAGGACGCTTGCCCGCTCTCAGGCTCTGCTGCTCGGGCGGTCGTTGGAGTTGGAGAAGCGCATCAGCCTACCACGCGCCGCGCAGGAGACAGAGAAAATCGTCGAAGGCGATCGGAAGAGCACGCGGACGTGGCCGACACAAATTCGCTCGGGCCGAAGTTGTTCCGACAAAGCTACGCTAGCGGCACACCCCTCGCCTCACCCATTGTGGTTGAAAGTGGTGACCACTGCCACCTCTTACTGACACGCGACATGATGACGGCCCAGCTCCATTTGGCACTGATGATAGTGTCGACGTCGTGGCCTGCATGCATGTGTCCATAGGCTTAGTCATGGCGACCATTGATGGATGGATCACCACGTTGGAATGCTGCCAAAAAAAGACGAACACTTGATCGCGAAAGTGCCGCCCCAAGTCAGCCACTGTTCTACCGACATAACTCGCTTCTCCATCGGTGGTCATTCGACGTTTCTATAATGATAAAGTACCGTAGTTATTTGGGCGTTCATACTGTCGCCAAAGCTTAATATTGTACGGTGCTGTTTGGTGTATAGTGCTTCTGACTGAGTTCTCTTGAGGTGGTTGGAAAAATTCACATGAACTTTAAGTTGCTCGCAATTCCACGCTTAAGAAAAGTGGAGTGTACTGGAGTTCAGGTAAATACCTACCGGTAGATGGCACGGAGTCCAGTCGCGTGAACACAGAGTCAGGTCGCGTAAGTACCTGGGCTCCTGTTTCGTATTCCATAGTCTACGGCGTACACCAGAAGTCTACATGCTTACTACCAGTCTGTACGTGGTGCGCAGGCCCCGAAAAAATGGCGCAAAGAAGATTCCGTGCAACGATCGAAAGTTCTAAGTTGGCTGGGTTCGAACGCGAAGTTCTAAGTTGGCCGAATTTAGAGCAAGTGATTATTTTCGTCCCGAAATTGTGATGGAGTGTTCCTTGAGTGACATGCGAACTTCTCTTCCTGCAGGTGAGCATGGATTTGTTGTGAACGTCGTAATTACGTGCTCAGCTATTCCAGAGTCGGTGCATGAGTTGCTGCTGCCGTCATAAGCTCAACGGTTCAAACGCTCTCCAGCTGACTACATGTACATATACTTGCTAGTTCACTCGTATCTCAATGTTTTCATTTGGTAGTTTGTGGAAGTGTTCTTGTGGCTCCAGGAAGCAAGTTCCCTCGTGCCTCTTTGCACTGTTATTTTTTGTTTTTTACACTAGCAGCCAACACTTTGTAGTCTGCCTCTTCAACGACTCTTGTCTGCAATTATTGTATTATGAATATAATACTATTAATAGGTGTATACGCATTACTATGACCTTAGCGTACAAGCTTAACCCCGCCCAC
>JAOWAW010120407.1:0-12502 GCA_028565695.1 Nicola tetela
GGAGGAGGAGGAGAAGAAGAAGAAGAAGAAGAAGAAGAAGAAGAAGAAGAAGAAGAAGAAGAAGAAGAAGAAGAAGGGGAAGAAGAACAGGAATGTCTATTCACGTATATTTCGGCAACACTCTTCCACACCGGACTACAAGTAGATCAGGCTAAAAAGGGCAAGATTCATGCATGATGACTCAGGATGTGCATGGTATGCAGCTTGCACCACTGTGGTTCAATAAACACAAGCACTGCAACAGCATATCTTCACATGATGTGGGCAGTGCCGGCCACCAGTTGGTGCACATGATGACTTCACTGCCTGCATGCCATGGATATCTACTAGCGTGTAGCCCAAAGTGTGATCTCGAAATGGAAATGAAAACAGATGTTGACCCCTGTATATACATATACATGATCTATAAAGGCATTATTCTTTCGCATTTAGACAATCCGAATTTAAAATGTATTGTTAACTTACTTGTGTTCGAGCATCACAAGTACTAGACAAGTAAAGACTCATAGATAATTCTAGTACATGACGTCGGTGGTATAGTTGATAGTCTGACAAGCCACGGAGGCCATCAATGAGAAGTTGAAGCATCCAGCTGCGATCACGCTTGAACTAGCAAAAAAGAGACAATACTTCTTTCAGAAAGTCATGAAAGTCAAAGACAAGAACAGCATGGCAAGATTGAAGATAAGAACAGTATGACAAATTGAAGATAAGAACAGTATGACAAGTCAAAGATAAGGCAACATGACCACTGCATTGTACTTCATAAAACAGTTCCCATAACCAAAGCAAAATGCTTAACTGTCGATGCAAAACTACTTACGCTAGCAAGATAGCATACATTGCTCATGGTGCTACACATACATACATGTACCAGTATACACCAATGCACCTGAATTGTATATCTGAACAACATACATGATACAACACACCAAAAGTACAAAACACACATGAACACTGTGAACAAAATGCATACACATGCTCTCTCTCTCTCTCTCACACACACACACAAGCATGCACGCCCGCACACAAACACATACCTGCAGACTGCTGCTGTTGAAAAGTGAGTAGAAGAGAGGTACATCGTCGACAGACAGAATTGGCCGCTGAAGAAGAAACTGATTGATGAATGGATAGAGCCAGTGCCCTAACAGGAGAAAGAAAGCAGAGAAATGAAACACATTAAATTTTAGTCTTTCTAGAAGATGAAGCAGGAACGCCTGATGAAAACAGAAATTTCTAAAGTAAAGAAGTGCAGCCCCGCAAAGCAGAACCTCCCAACACAAAGATATCCAATAGGTCTTCAACATGCAAACAGATATCAGAACTGCAAAGTTTTAGGAAGAGCAAGGCAGATGAAGAAAGAAAAGCAGTCAGCAAATGAAAATGCAAACTTCTCTCTCCAACTGTTGTGTTTAAGATACAGTACTTCAACCTGGATTTCCCTGGCCATCAACAGGCAAAGAATGGCAGCAATGGTAAGACACACAACTCATCATGTTAAGAATAGCCAGGGAAACACTGGCTGACATGTCATTTCACGAAAAAACAAAGCAAATGGAAAGAAAAAAGGACATTGTATTTCGTTGAAGTCACATCCTACTCAAGAAATTGTTCAAAGAAAAGCTGTCAGAGAGTCAAAGTTGTTTACCTGGATGAAGCAAGATGGAAGCGGCCCGTGCAAGGAAGAGAACGATAAGGAATGGAAGTTGCTGTCCTGGTGTAGTGATGGCACGGCGAAGATTGCCAAGCAGAACAATCAGCTGGAAGTGAAAAGGAACACAAACGTTGGCAAGCAAATTATCAGCAACAAAGCCTCCTCCTTACATCACTTATTTTGTTTCCATGGTAACTCAGACAGTGTGCAAAATGGAAATAGCTGATTACACAGAAGAAGGTATTAACAGACAATGCCTTGACCAATGGTTTCTCCATGCACACCATAGGCCATTCCCAACCTAAACTAACCCCTAAAGTGTGATGAAAATTATGATGAAATGGTCCACAGCATACAGACATGTGACAGTGGACTATTCAATACAAAGTTAAATGTGTTCATGCCAAGATGACTAATTCAATAGAGCATACCAAATTAGACCAAGGTTGGCATAAGGGCATAATTCCATCACGTTCAAAGTGCACATCTAAGGCAAAGTTGCATGACAACATGATGTGTCACTCATATGACTGATAAGTGCCTGAAAAAGATCAATAAACATTGATGTGGCCCAGGAGGGGGAGTCAAATAAAACATGGACATTCATAGGAATATGTGGAGGACTTTTGGTGCTGGTGACTGATCATGGACTCAGGCACTGTAGAGTGTTCCAGAGCCTTCTCTTAATTTGTAACGAACAGAAGACAAATGCTAGTCTCAGCAACGACCAGTCAAATCAGGGTCAAACTCCTCGAACTTTTATAGCTGCTCTTCTTCACAAGCCTCAGGCAACAATTGCTGCATGCAAATTCAACCAACACTGACTAGGCTGACTAAAACGAAATTAGAACTGTTGTCCAAACCAAATCATTGACGACCATGCAGTTGGAGGTGGCTCCAGACATTCCTGCTGAACACCAGGCTCAGTGAGCATTCTGGTTTAGTATTATGGTATAACCATATTTTTTTAGACCATCATAGGAATAACGTGGCCATGCCATTCCAAGAGTAAGTGCAAAGGAAACAGTCAAAGCGTCCAAGGCAAGTCACACAACTAGCATCACTTTGAACATGAACATGATGTAAGTATGTCCTAATCAATGAAAACAAAACCCATACCAAGACAGAAAGCTAAGTCTACTCAAGCTGAAATATTATCAATATACTCATTTTAATTGAAAGGATTGTATAGATGGCTGGAATTCTCCATACATCGTGAAGTAGAGCAATTTTACCTGCTGCCGCTCACGGAATGCGTATGCTCCTTCAAGCTGATCTTTGAAAAGCTGCAGAACCAAGTAGCCAACTGATCGCATGCATGGATGCTCAGAGGCTAGCGCTGCTAATGCCAAACCTAAGCCATGGCCATCAACAAAACGCCGACAATCTACAACATGACCTGTGAGAATACAAAGCATAGAAGTGCATGAGATGAAATTTACAACAGCATATCTGCTATCTCTCCATCTGCCTCTCTCTCTCTCTCTCTCTCTCTCTCTCTCTCTCTCCTGCCCTTCCCTCCTTCACTTTTCCTCTCCTACTTTGTTTTCTGCCTGTCAATCTCTCTGCACCTCTCTGTCTCTGTATATGTCTGTCTCTGTCTCTGTATGTGTCTGTCTGTGTTGTCACTGCCAGAGACTTCATGCACTGCTCTAAGGACTGTAATGATCTTTTGACTAAAGATATAAAAATATATAGAGACAGAGAGTGAATACATCATGTGAGAAGATGGTATACACTCAGGTGAAAGGGGAAAGCAGAAAAAGAACCTGAAAGTAATCAAGACAGGTGACACCACTTAAGATGCAGGAATATCAACACAAGGAAACAAGCACAGTCTAACTATCTGTCTGTCTGTCTGTCTGTCTGTCTGTCTCTCTCTCTCTTTCTCTCTCTGCCTCTCTGCCTCTCTCTCTCTCTCTCTTTCTCTCTCTCTCCCTCTCTCTCTCTCTCTCTTTCTCTCTCTCCCTCTCTCTCTCTCTCTCTCTCTCTCTTTATGCACCCTCTCCATCACTACCTCTTCCACACCACTGAAAGACAAACACACCTGCCTCAAGAAGATGAGCAAAGCAAGGGAGCAGAAAGCGTGGATCGTACAGAACTTTCTCAGCTGGTGGTCTGAAATCTGACAGCAAAGGCTGAAACACAAGAAATTGCATGGCCAGTAAGGTACTAACAAAGACACAAATGTCATTGCATGCAAAAGGAACAGAAAGACGCAAGACAGAAAAAAAGACACGAGAGCGACTCAAGGAACATACCGAAAACATTGCATACCTTGAGAGGAAGATCAAGAGGAAAATTGACAACAGTGTGCTGCAATCGCTGCCTGTTCAACAACTGCAAGACCTCATCAAGACCAGCATGACCCCAGAGACTCCGAGGTCTGTTGCCTGACATGGACATTTGCAGCTGCTCCATAGCAGCCTTGCCCCACAGCAATGGCCTAAACCAAGACAAAGAAAGCAGGTTGTAAGGAAGGCATGCAAACACAATTCAAGTTACATCATGAAGAAGTAAACTGGGTGTGATAAGAGAAGAAATCAGTCAAATTAAAGCAACCATTAACACATCTAAGGCATGCTTCTATCATGTGAAGAAGCTTCTTTTCCAGACAAGCCAGAACTAGATTTGGCTAACTCTGCATGTGAACAATTGGCAGTTAAAGGAAAACAAACACACGCAGCAACAACAAAACGCACACACAACAGTCCTCTCTTCCCAACAACGCTCTTCAACACCACAAGCTGCAGTCCTATACCTGACATGGGCTAGACTAACTTCCCGTTCTTCATACTGGTGAATGATGCACAGCAGCTTTTGATCTGCAGAGACAGCAGGAGAAACGCAAGCTTAGGAAAAAAGGACAAAATCTAAGAGATAACAAAGAAACCATAAACACAACACAGCGACAAACACTAAACAGTGCAGAGTAATAGAGTTGTATCTGTGTGGCAGTGGTGTTCAGCATTGCCAGGTAATGCCAATTCTGACAAGAAGTGGAAATATTTCAATAGAAAACAAACTATTGCTGCCTGACCAATCACTTTCTCATTTTCGCACTGGCTTGGAGTGCATAGCGTCCCTCAAACCCATGGCAACCAGGCACCAAACAAAAATCACAACCTTAACTGCTCGATCAATACACAAGGTCAAAAAAAAACTGGCTCCATGGCAAGCTTTGTAACTTCCACTCAACATGATCCGATATCCACTGCGAAAGATGCTATGAAGTGACTACTATGCTGTGGCCTACATCTGCAACGACCTGAGTTAAACACAGGGTTTATAACAATAAACCTGAGGTAGGCCCAGGATTTATAATAATAAACCTGAAGTAAGCCTAGGGTTTATAATAATAAACTTCATAAGGAGACCAGCCTTACCAGGACAATCATTAACCAATCATCTCCTGAATTTTCAGTTAGGTGCTTGGTCATTGCAGGTGCAGGAGAGAGAGAGAGAGAGAGAGAGAGACAGACAGACAGACAGACACAGACAGACAGAGAGGGAGGGAGGGAGGCAGAGAGAGGTAGGTAGGTAGGTAGAGAGAGAGAGAGAGAGGGAGGCAGAGACAAAGGGGTCAAACAAACAGAGAGACAGCAACAGAGACCGAGAGGGAAAGGGAGAAAGAAAAAGAGAAAGGAAGAGATAGACGTATGAAGATGGAAACAAACAACACAGACAGAAGAATCATTTACTTGCAGAGTCCAACAAAGGCTGATAAGCTGCAAGAAATGCTGGCAGGTGATGTGGTTGACATACTGTTGAGCCACAGCTGACAATGGCCAGCAGCAGCTGCAGAAGACCATCTGGTGCAACAGTTAAAAGTCAAAATTGACAAAAAAAGTTTTTCAGAAAATGGACATGTTTAACCCTAGAGAAAAAGAGATTGGGGAGGGAAGGGAAGAGTTTAACACAAGAACACAGAGAGGAAGAGAAAGGGAAGAGATGGGTGAGCAAAAGCAAATGTTGGGATTTGGAGTAGAGAGAAAGAACACAAGAGATAGAGGAGAGAACAGGACAAAGAAAGAGGGAGGGGGGGAGAAAAAGAGAGAGAGAGAGAGAGAGA
Organism: Nicola tetela; assembly: GCA_028565695.1. NCBI lineage: Eukaryota > Metazoa > Porifera > Calcarea > Clathrinida > Clathrinidae > Nicola > Nicola tetela. The sequence goes on from JAOWAW010120407.1 coordinate 5,730, forward strand.
GAGAGAGAGAGAGAGAGAGAGAGAGAGAGAGAGAGAAATGCACATAAACAGAAAATACCACAACACAGAAATAAAATCACATCTCACATTCAGAATAGTCAAAGTCACTATCTGCCTGAAAAGACGTGCCTCTGCCATACACTCATTAATATTCCCACACCCAAGAGAAAACAGACCTGACTCAGACAGACTGGTGTATCTGGGGGCTGCCTGTGCATAACTGGCTGAGGCTTTGATGTTTGGTGATGGGCAGTCAGAGGGAGAAAACGAGAGACAATGTAGAACTTCCCAGTGCATGTGGGCTGAGACCCTTGCCTGCACTTGAATGTGTTACCTGTAATGGGTAAGCAGTGAGAGAAAGACCCAGGCCATGCTGGGGTAGGTGTGCCTGTTGCCAAGAGATAGGTAGGTAAGCCAGTTGTGAGTGAGCACAGTGAGCCAGCCCCCTTGCTTTCTTGATAATGAATGGTATATCATCAATGGTAGAAATGTGAAAAGACAGGAAACTGGGAAGAGGAGGGTGGGAAACCCTTGCAAGCCACAAGAATGTGCAAGCATGCTGCAAAGGATTGAAGCATGCATAGTCAGCACCAGTATGGTGGTAAAGAGGGTATGCACAGTTAGCACCAGTATGGTGGTGGAGAGGGTATGCACAGTTAGCACCAGTATGGTGGTGGAGAGAGTTTGCACAGTTAGCACCAGTATGGTGGTGGAGAGAGTATGCACAGTTAGCACCAGTATGGTGGTAGAGGTGAGTGTGTATGGATATCGTCAATATGGTTGAGCAGCTTAGAGCGTGCGCAGTAACAGGAACATGGTTGACTGCCAATGAGATGCATGTAGTGAAGCGTGCTTCCGTACCGTACAGTGCAATCAGATAAGTATGCAGCTCCACATGTACATGTGGGTAAAGCTGTGTACAACTTGTGTTAGGTTTGCAGCTAATTGACTTTAATATGCCCACACCCAAGAAACAACAGACCTGACACAGATTGGCATATCTGGGGGCTGCCTGTGCACAACTGGCTGAGGCTTGATGTTTGGCAATAGGCAGTCAGAGAGAGAGAGAACGAGAGACAACGCAGAATGTCCCAGTGCAAGTGGGCTGAGACCTTTCCCTGCGCTGGGTTGCTACCCATAGTGGGTAAGCAGTGAGAGAGAGACCCAGGCCACGCTGGGGTAGGTGTGTGCTTGTTGCCAGGAGACAGGTAGGTAAGCCACTTGTGAGTGAGCACAGTGAGCCAGCCCAGAGTGAAGGCAGCACCCAGGTAGCTGGGCTGGAGCAACAGTTATGACAGTAATGTAGACTCAGTTTAAAGATCAGACAAGCACAGTGCAAGAGAACTGTTCACACGGTTACCGACGCAAGCCAAGATGCAACGCTGCAAAGCGTACCAAGTCCTATTGCACACACAAGCCATTTGGGTGTCCCGGCAGCAGCTGCGGTGGTGGCAGCGCCAATTCTAAAAGAATGACCACTGTGCTGATTGCAGTTTCACTGTATCCAGGAGCTTGTGTATCTCACCGATGAAGGTGTCTCTGGTGAATGGCTGTTCGTTGCTGCACTGGAACAATGGCAAATCGTTGCTGGTCTTTGATGCGACAAGGTATGAGCATAGCTGAGGTGGCACAGCATGGTTTGACTGAAGAACCAATGTGGATGGTCAAGCCCTTCCCATATGGGTCTGTCTTGGACCTCCTCAGCCACAGGGACATTGCTGCTGGCAGGCCCATGTGGAATGTATTGTCTTGGCACATAGCATGCTGGTCGGCATTGAACAGCAACCAGCAGGTGAATTCCGAGCAGCGGAAAAACCATAGAACCAAGCATTATGGTGCGTAACATTGCCTGATCAACAGGAGAGAGCAAGTGGTTGTAGTTCAGGGCATGTACAAGTTTTTGCAGAACTGAGATGGTGATTGGCAATCTTGGCCTGCTTGGTCCAAGTCCTATGCAGCAGTCAATGCCACAGAGCACATGTGGGTGCAATGTTGCCTTCTCTGTTGGGTTGCTGAAGCCAAGCTCAATGTGGAGGTGGCAGACTACTGTGATGTACAAATGTTTCGTTTGGGGCTTGACTGAGTTGGTCAGGAATGCAGCGAAGGCGCTGAGCATCATCTTAGTTGCTGGCAGTACTGTCCACCACTGTAGGTCACAGAACTGAAGGCACCGCTGTTGCCTTGTATTGTATGTTTGCCTGGTGCTGGGTGCGATGGCAAGTGCTGCATAGTGGCCAATTGATGCCATCAGTTGACCGTTGGGAGTGTGACAGGCCAGTCCAGCTGTGCCCTTGCTGCTGGTGCCAGCTGGTGGAATACCTGCAGATTACAAGGCAAGGCATCAGCAATTTTGTTAGTACTGCCAGGAACATGGACTGCAGTCACCATAAAGTTATGGCTAGTGCAGATCATGAATAGGCAACAAAACAGCGACATCAGATGCACTGAATAACTTGTGCCTAAAGCTAGGCATGCCACCACCACCTTGTTGTCACAATGTAGCTGTATGCGTTGTCTGTGCCAATGGGTGCCCCAGGTGTTGCAACCCACAAGGATTGCATGTAGCTCCTTGTATGTGATGTTGTGAGGCAACTGTTTGGCTGTCCACGTTCCATGAATCCAGCAGCCTTCAGTGTGATAGTAGGCTCCCCAGCCAATGGCTCCACTAGCATCTGTGTACAGCCCCATGTCTGAAAATATAGTCCAGTCACAGTCCAGGAAATAGGCCTTACTGTTCCAGTCTGATAGCAAGACTCACCACCATTTCAAGTTGTCTTTGCACACTTTTGGTATGCAGGCATAGAAGTGTGACTCACTGTGTCGGAACTTAGCCAGAAGATCCCACAGTTGGTACATAAAGGTACGGCCAGGAACTACAACCTGTGCAGCAAATGAGAGTTTGTCCAGGTTGTGCACGGATGTCTAGGTGTCCGTGATGAACTTGTTGATAAGTTGGCGAAGCTCCAGCAGCTTCTCTTCAGGAAGGCTGGCCTCAGGGCAGATGGTGTCAAGGATAATGCGGAGGAATGTTAGGATGTGTGATGGTCCCTCCACTTTTTCTGATGTGACTGGCACGCCAAGATACTCAAAGAGCTGAATGATAGCCTGGAGTTGTCGCTGTGGGTGTTCCTTTGACAGGCTGGCCACATTGAGGAAGTTGCCGAGGTAGTGTGTAAGCTCATGGACAGAGAACTTATGACAAAGCACCTACTTGAGGACATCAACCACACAGTGTAAACGAAGGGGCTAGATTGGAGACCAAACGAAAGGATGTGTTCAAAGTAGTACTTTCCTTGTCAGTAAATCCTAAGGAGGTGGCAGTTTCTTGCTGTGCTGGACAAAGCCTGAAAGCATTGCAGATGTTCACGTTTGAGAGGTAAGCTCCTTGTCCTTTCTGGAGAATCACAGCAATTGCTGAGTCCAGGAAGAAGTAATGGAGGCTGAACTCCTTGGGGCTGATTCTGTCGTTGACGCTCATGCCTTGAGGAGCTGAAAGGTGATGGATAAAGCAGAGCTTTCTGGACTTCTTTGGGACAACACTGACGCTGGAGCAGTGCATGGGGTTGAAGGGGGGAGGGGGGGGGAGGCAAAAAGCCCTGTTGTTTTGTTGTTGGCGCAGCAGGCCTGTAGATGGTTGGTGATAAAAAGTTGACATGGTTAAGCAGAGGGAAGGTTTGGGCTGGTGAGGTTAAGGTGTTGAGCGGTGTAGCCAATCACGAAGCTCACTGAAGCTCTTGCCAGGATGGCTGGAGAGTAATCCATGCAGCCAGCCCACATTGTTTGGGGTGGATGTGGGGAGACAGGGAGGGGGAGCATCCTGGCCGGAAGGCCGTTCAGGACTGCTAGACAGTGGGGTAACTTGCTACAGTTGGGGGAGCATTTGGCAGCTGGCTTGGAGCAGTTGATCGATGGACAGGCGCCCGACAGCGGAAGCACACACGCACCTGGGCGCACTGGCTGTTGATACAGTGCCAAAAGTTGTAGCTCCGGCAGACTTTGCGACCGCTACAGATAACGTCCCTCGGGTGGGGGGCCAAGGCTGGGCGGTAGAGGGAGCTCTGACTGCTGTAGGGACAAAAAAGACAATGACCCCTTCAAGACAGCAGGTGTGGGTAGCAGGCTGTGCACACTGGTCACACCTTGCCCATCATTGTAAGCTGCCACATGTTTATGTCAACTGAGTTCCACTGGCAAGTTTGCTTGCGCAAGCAATGTGAAATTGCCAGTGGTAAGCAAGCCAGGTGTCCGAGAAGATCTTGCAGTTGGCGTTGATGATGATCACCCAGATCCCAAAAGTTCACTGGCACATTGAGGGGCTGTGGAGAGTAAGACATTCATGTAAGAGGTCCTTGCCTCTAACCACACAGCAAGATCATGGACGCAACAATGCACAGTCATGGGATGAGCATCTGAGAGGTGGACTGGCGCTCCAGATGAGACAAGCTGAAGTTGGATATCAATCGGGGCTGGGGTGGCTCCTAAAGCTTCAGGCAGCAAGTTCTCAAAATTGATGAACTCACCCTTGAGAATCCTGTCCATGATGTGGCTCAGCAGGGTAGACATTGGCAGCATGAGGGCCAGTACTGGTGTGCAAACGGGATGAGCTGTAGCGGTGGAGTGCGCTGGCAGTGGCTGGTTGGACATACCTGATGCTGAACACACCAGGGAGCATTGCACATTCATCTGAGGAGGGCCTGCGAAGGAGCTTATCAATCCCAGGGCATTCAAGACCGCTGACGCCACCTGTGAGCGGACTTCCTCCCATAACAAGGTGTGAAATCACTAGACAAAACAGGTGGATTGACAGTGTCCTGTACTAGAGATGAATGGTCAGGCAAAGTTTGAGGATCATCCTCATTATTCCTGTTCAGGTTCCACAAAAACAGATGCCAAGCAAGCCTCACAGGTTGCACAAAACCCAGAGATGGAGAGATGGCGCTGCTGGAGTTCCAAAACCAGTGCTTCATTAGACAGAGAACTGAGGGCCATGATCGAAGATCCTGATGAAGAATCCACAACAGTCCGTTGAGAGCTGTTAGATCCAGACCAAACAGCGTTAGGAATGCTACCACGTGTTCAAGAACAGTGAGTACAGCCCGCAGGCATGATGAACAAAATGACTTAACAGATATCGAAATTCCGTCAAAAAAAAATCAAAGAAATCAAAACCCTTGCAAGCCACAAGAATGTGCAAGCATGCCTCTGTCATAAACTCAACTACAGATGAATGTCACCAAGCAGAACAAATGTAAGTGGTGGACAAGAAGACCCAAAATGCAGTGTGCACACAAACCTTTAACAGCACTTGAGCAACCAGCCTCTTCCCTGACAGTCCCTTGATCAAGTTCACCAAGAAGAGTAGGCAAAAATTGTGAGTGACTCATGAGAAGCTCATGTAAGCTTTCAAGTGCTGGCTTAGCACCATCCAACTGAACACGCAATTTACTGCCTCCCTTCTTACGCAGCAAGCCATAGATCAAATCAGTCAGCTCAGACAATAAGCACATTGTCCCCGAGCAACCAAAGCGAAGCCTGCAAAAGACACGTGAAAGGCAAAGATGAAGAGTAATTCTCCACACAACGTACCTTCAACACAGATCAAATGTTCAGATCAAAGTAAAAGACAAAAAAAAAAGAGATAAAACAGGGTCTCATGCATGCGTGCTGGCAGACGGTGAAACGCAAGCACACCTCAATGCTTGCTTGACAAAAGACGGCCACGCAGACAGTAAGTCTGAAGCATCCCAATGCTTTTTCTTCTTCAGAAACTGCAAAAAAAAATAGCAAAAAGGAACACAGGTTGCTTACCATTTTATTGCCCTTGGATGTATAGTACAGCCACATAACTTGACAATACCTGTTGTTATCTGATTCAGTCAAACTTAAAATGAAACACAATGTTATCAGACAAATGAGATACACTAGTATTTGCACCTTAATATCAAGTTTGATGTAAACAGATAACAACAGTTATTTTCAGTCACACAATAATATTTTTCCTTGCAAAGACAACTGAAAGCGCAGCATGGGGTGGGAACAACTGCATTAAACCCTGGTAGCAAAACACTGAACAAGGTCTGCTGGAACTGAACTACAAAACAGAGGAAGAATGCAGAAGCAAAAGGCTGTGGAGAGAATCAGCAATAACAAGCAAAGTCTACCAAAATGATGATAACAAACCATAGCACGCTCCAGTCCTGCTTTCAACAAATGAACTTCCACATCACCTTGTGCTGCACACACACACACACACACACACACACACACACACACACACACACACACACACACACACACACACACAGATAAAGTGTAAAAATGCACATTTAAATGTTAAGAAAAGAGTGAGAGAGAGGGAGGAAGAATGAGACAGAGAGAGAGAGAGGCAAGTACGCAGGGCAAGCACATGCACACACCCAGGCACGCACACACCCCAGCACGCACACACCCAGCCACGTGCACACACCCAGACACGCACACACCCGGGCATGCACACACCAAGGTACAGACAGATGGCCAGCCACAACCAGTTAGACACAGACAGACAAATATGATGGCCTTTGGTAAATGACTTTCCAAACACAGCTACAATAGACATGCAAACTGAGCCACAACTTTCATGGTTAGACAAATAAGAGGCAGCCATTTTGAATTGGACTACACATACTTGTCACATGGCTACTGGCAGATAGGGGCAAGATGCACACACACACACACACACACACACACACACACACACACACACACACACACACACACACACACACACACAC
>JAOWAW010120418.1:0-23864 GCA_028565695.1 Nicola tetela
GTCTGGCTGTCCCTTCATCTGTGTGTGTGTGTGTGTGGGGGGGGGGGGGGGGTGTGCGTGCGTGCGTGTGTGTGGTTTACTTACGTCGGCCCATCGTCGGTTGAAACCTGCTCGTTTGTGGCTTACTAAGATGCATTGTTCGCATACATTCCAGTAGAACGGTGGAGCTGTTAGCTCACGACCTTCGAGTCGTTAACGTTTTCCTCCTGATCAAAATGTATGGATCGACTAGGTTGCACCTGACATAATTATAGGCTTACATGTAGTGGAATGGACGATGGTCTACAGCTGCACGCCGCGCTGAAGATTGCAATGCCAACAGCCGATAATACTCCTCCTTATGCCAATCATCACTGCTGCTCCTGCTTCCCATGGTCCAGCTCACCGTCTGCTGGACGAGAGTGAAGTGCAAATCAGTTGTGGATTGGCCATGGACATTATTGTGCAGGCGTCCGTCTTCGTTGTGAGGTTCTGTCAGGATAGCAGCGGTGATATCGAGCTCAAGAGAGGCTCCCCAGGTGAACTACAGCTGTACGGTACAGTCCGGCATGTGGGAAAATCGAAAATGCGCTATCATCTTCCGAATGCGAGTCAAGCAGTCTAGCTTCTCTCGATTTCTCCTTCCCCCTCCTTTGCTGCGGTCTGGTCTACTGCTTACCAGGCGTTCTGAGCCATGATCTTGATGACAGCAACAGCACAGGTGTATGGATTATTGATAGGACTTGCAACAGTAGAAATGTGGATTTCAAGTGTTGCATAGCCAACACTGCAATGATAATGCTGAGTCTCAAAAACAGCCGCAAAATTTAATTGTAGTTCCCGTGAAAGGCTGGCTAGATTCAGAGTGCGATCCTCATCAGTCAGGGCCATAGTGATTAGTTCCGCAGGAGAGTGGCTAGCTAGACGCAAGCCTGTGAGGCCTGCAAGGGTGCACGCCTCTTCTTAGGCGTCTGATCCGTCAGTCTGTGGGCCTGTGGATCCGTGCGTGTGGTTAATTTATGAGCGATGAAAACAGAGTTGCTAGCGCGCACGGGCTGTGAAGCCAGGCCAGCGATGATTCCACGCACACGCCCGTAGTTATCGGAATGCCCCGTCTCAAGAAAGCACCCTTGAAAATTATCTAGATTCCAAACTGAAAACAGCGCTAGAGATTGAGGTGAATGTCTGCTAGTACTGCATCCACCATAAAATACTCAAACACAAGCGTCGCTATTTGAAAACATAGTTTGGTATCCATCTGCTGAATGCGGAACGAATTACACGTACCTTTGTAGATGTCAAAGCCATACGGGTAGTACGGGTCCCAACCTCCATAATCGGCACTTATTACGTATGCAATCAAGCAAGTTTCCTTTCGAGCGAACACAGGGCCCTGTTGTGGGGTTGAATAGACAATTCCAATGTATGCCCAAGGAGAGTTTTGGCTGCTGCCTTGTTCTAGGAAGCTGCTCAGCAGACTGACCGAAATATGAAGGATGCTATTTGTAGCCCCAGGTGTGATTGTCACGTTGTTTCCATAAACCGAGTCGTCCAATTTCTGAACATTAGTGTTATACTCGCTGTTCAATACTACACCAAACCACTGTGGATTGCACTTTGAAAGTCTTCCCCAGGAGGCAGAGAAGTTCACGTATACGCCGTCATTTTCATATGGGAAAATGTATACAACAGACGGTGATAATGTAGCTGCAGAAAATGCACAATCAAAATTTCCTTCATTTAGTTAGAGTAATCACTCGAAGCACACAAATTACATAACATAGTGTTGATGTCGCCCTCTCTGATCAGCACGCTATGCTACCAATACTTTACAGGGGACTCGGGTCAAGAATAAAACTTCTAGCGAACTCGAATTCGATTGGCTGAGGGCGGTGTTTTCGAATTCACGACCGACATCACGCTTGAGCAGGAGTATCCGCATCTACTAAGTTGCGTCTGCTTCACAGTGCTGAGAGTCTGGTTTCATCACTCGTGATGCGTTGTAAACTTTTGAATAGTTCAGACCTCATCACTCGTTTCGAGCACACATGTACATCAGCAACTCAGAATCCATGTCTTGCGTTTCCGTGCACGATTTCCTACCTTGGGCATTTACGCTGCCAGGCAAATTTCTGCTTCTGCGGCCTTCTGGGGTCACTGTTTGTCGAAATAGTGTTCTACAAATCGTCGCATGCAATTTCTTTATACTTCTTCTCAGCTGTTTTATTTCTCAGTTTTTACGCTATGATCACGCAACTTGCTTGCTAACCGATCTCGCCGATTCTTGTCCGGTGCACTTTTGATGTACAAGGTATGCATGCCGAACACTATCAGTTACTCGAGATCGATATCTGCCTCTTCAGTTGGAACTTTGCAAAATCGTCTACACTCTCATTTAGGCCTGTTCACGTTAAGCCGGCCACACTTTCCGCAATAGCAAGCAATGAGCAGAATTGTGCGACTGGAGAAGACTACGATCCAAACTTAAATGCGAGCAGAACATAACATGCGTAAGCTTAATCCGTGGTATTTGCTGTAACTGTGAGCCGTGCAACAACACGGAGACGCTAGTACAGGGAAAATGTTTTGTTTGGACGCTCCTCTTGAGCAGAAAGTGAGCACAATGTTTGCAAACGAGCCGTATGTGGAGCCGAACGTGGAAAAATCCACATTTAACGAGCTAGCCTAAACTATGCAGTACATGGTATAAGTCTGGCCTGCGTCGGTGCATACGGGAAGCGCAATCCAACATGAATTCGCGGGCAGGACTCGTGATCATCCAGGCCCGGTCCTGCTTTCGTATTCAAGTTGGATTGTGTATTTCTTGACTTAGACCATCAATGAACGGAATGCCGACTGTAACTGGGGACTTCTTCGTTGGCTGATCCTGCTGGGGTGGGGCTGTGGCTGATGAAAAAACAAAAGTTTCTTGTGACTGGTGTGCTTGGAAATCCTCTGCATGGTATGACTACCCATTCAGGGTCTCTCAAGTCCTCAGAATGTTCATCCTAGGTACAGGTAACTTATAGGTGTATAATCCAAGAATTCAACCAAATGGGAACAAGATAGCGGATATGTGAAAGGGTAACACCTTTATGTTGTGGTTTGCAGAAGTTGTAGTTTTTCTCTTTAGCTTCTTCACCTCTATGACTTGACTAATCATTCTCTCGTTAGATATTCGTATTTTTATCTCCGATGATGCGTCGACCATCCTGGAATAACTTCAGTTAATGACCATAACCAAGGCAAGACGAAAAACAACGCCACTTCAAAGTGTGAAAGGCGGATTGTGACAAACCACAGTAAACATAATATTATCGCTTTACTGTAACAGAATACGTTTAGCTTCGGTCCAGACTCGGACCACCCGCGCCGACATTCGATTACCTTCTGGTGGGACCACAAAGTTTCCCTTCAGGTAACCCTCCTCAGTCTCCACGAAGGGTAATTGGCATTGATGATCAGACGTAGAGCCAACAGTCTCTCTTACCGAAGACGATCCGCTCCGCCGCCGATCGTGATCTGCTTCATGCGATAAGGCATTAAATTTCTCCCGTGGCTCCTTCCTGAACGGCCCCCTGCTCCGTCCTGAAACTGTAGCAGTTCCCGCGACTTCACTTACACTTGACAGGCCCGCCAAGAAGATGCATTGACGAAGAAACAGAGCTCTCTTCATCTTCTACTGTCACAATCATTGACCGATCGCGATCGTGAACTATATATTAGGTAGTCGAAAAAGCTAACTCTCTGCCTTACCCACACGTGCTTTATCTCTGTCTCTGTCTTCCTCTGTCTATGTGTCTGTCTGTTTGTCTCTCTCTTTCTCTCCGTGTACCGTTCTCTCTCTCTCTCTCTCTCAGCTCTCAATGGCTAGCACAAGCGTACTCGTGACCTAAGAATACCACCGCCTGCCTGGGATCTGCATACACTGTGATGGAGGGCGCTGTTCGTGCAATCCAGCCCTGTGTCTGGATGCATGGCTACCTCGGCTGATATGCTGCGGAACAGATACTGTTTTCAGCATCAAATATCCAGACCAAACGGCGACTAAGGTAATACAGAAAAAGAAAAAGAAAACTTGACCTGTCACTTCGATCAGTCGCTGCATGCTTAATCAGGTGTAGGTGCTTGGCGTCGTTTTGGCGCCACTGCGAGGGCTGCGGTTACGCGTACGTTATGCCCGGCAGTCCGCATGAAGTAACCATGGGGAGTCGTCACGGGCCTCTAGCCCAAGTCAGTGTGAGCAAAACATAGCTTCCGATCAGGAAAACGTGAACTTGCAGACTTTTTGTCTGCGAGCAAGCATGGCCTTGGAAATTACCACCGGTCACGGTAGATCGGGTAGACTCCAGCTCTAGCTGAGTAGACGAGTGATTCGGAGTGAAACCAGGAATCGCGAAGTTAAGCGAAACAAATATTTCAGCTAGCCTAAACCCCACTCGCCACAACCTGTCCATCGGAATAAAATCAGCAACTGCCCAGAATAAGACAAGACAGATCAGCGTTTAATGAGCAGCTGGACCCCCGCAGTAGCTCAGGCAAAGTCCTGAACAGAAACGAGAATAAATTACTGGAGAGAGTGTTCAAGTGCATAGTATGAAAATGGTCACGTGATTCACTGGCAACCGAGAGTAGTAGTGAAGGAAACACACGACAAGAAGCGTAAAGTGTACGAGGCGCTAACAATCCAACGACTAGAGAAGCGAAGTAATGGCAGCACTATGAACAACGATAAGGGACTCGAACTTAGTAAAATTTGGTTAGACATGGTGTGAATATCGTAATTATAGTAGTACCTTTACGTTTACACGCACTTCCTATGAAATATGTACCTCAGTTCTGCACCATGCCCACACCTTATCTTATGAATTTATTACGTCAACGTCCATAGCTATACTCTTAGTGATAAAACTTTCGTTTGTGCATAGCGACCTTCATTTCTCTCTCTTGACTTGAGAAAGGCTCTAGCATAGAGCCGAAACGTCGTCCTTCTCAAAAAAAGTTTTTAGTTTCTTTGCCGGAGTACTGTTGAATCACTTGGGAAACAATCTTTAAAATATGAAAATTGTTTAGTAAATGCTCGAGTCAACAGCCGATCAGCTGATTAGCAATGGATAAGACGGTTTACGTCCCACCAAACAGTGGTTAATGACAATTAGACCAGTTGCTTGTCAAACCTTAATAGTAATCACAAGCCATTGTGTGCCTGAGACAGCTGTATGTTATTTACCGCAGTGCACAAATTAATCACGCTGATGTCATGAGTGTACCGAGTACAGAAAGGCATTTTTTGCACTGGTCATGTTCATGTCGGAAGGGTACAGACTTTGATCTTCCTCTCTCCTTGCTGTTGATATTGGACTTAGTACTACCGCTGCATCTTCTTGATTGACACGTGACGTAAAAGAGAGACCACTCAGTGGCATGAGAAGAAGCACTCATTTATAAGAATCGAAATTTATCGTTTTTCAAGTCTCCGTGCCCCTCAAAGCTCTTCCTAAATAAAGGACAACTATCACTACTTTCTTAGTACTTTAGACAGTACCAGGTGGAGAATTGCACAACAAAGACGATAAAAGCCTTCAAGTGCCTGGAGGAGTTGACTTTTGGCAGAAAGAGTTGACATGTTTTTACGTGTTCCACGTAGATTATGAGTGGCAGAGAAAGACGGAGTTACAGTCAGGTGTTGGAGAGGTGCATAAAATAATTACACAGTCATTTTGGATCTGACGATTGCTATAGAATGAAAGCCGATTCACAATATCGATTTTGCGAGTGCGCGACGAGCTATGGCTCGCGTAGGGAAATTGCCAATTCGCGACCATCGCAAGCCGTCGCATCACTCTCGTCGCTAGAGTTGAACCATGTTCAACTCTTGCGATGCGAGCCGCGATCGGTCGCAAAGATTTCCATTGTAAATAGCTGAAAGCCAAGGATAAATGAAAAAAATAGATGCTGCTTGCTAGCTGAGAGCAATCACGTGGATACCAAGGAGGGCTGTTTGGTTTCCACTTTCGTTTCGTTTCCACTGTTTCAAGTTCCTCTTTCGTTTCTCGTCTTTCTCATGGCGTAGATCATTATATTTTCGGCGTGGTATCATGCAGTACAGAATGCCTTCCGCTCAGTCAAATTATATGAGCCAACCTTCTGCCGAATCTGACCTGGCGGTGTTGGACTCATAGTCCGCAGATTCTCGCGACAGTGGTTGACGGTAACATACGCATATACTTGAAATGAAGGTCTTCGTCAGTTCTCCTCAGTTCCAAGAGATCTTGAAAATCTCCTCCTCTCTGACGGGCTTGAAAATACGGACGAATCCACCATCTTCTCGTCGGTAGACACTGCCTTCGTCGACGACGAATCCCCACAGCAAGAAGAACACAAGCAGCAGTGACAGGCTCCGATTCATACAACCCAACTCGAACTCCATGACTGGCTTGCTGGAAGTTGCTGTCTTCTTTGCAACACTAAACCCAGCGTCCGCCAAAGTGCCGCACGTGCAACGGCACTATGACACCCATGCAGAGAATCACGCGCGATCGCAAGTTTTTGCATCGTGCTGCAGTATTTGTGTGAATTGACTAACGTCATTGCAAGTCGCTGTGCTCCGTCGCTCGTCGCGTATCGCGTCGCAAAATCGATGGTGTAAATCGGCCTTGACTCCAAGGCGTTTGCGATTACAATGAGTTCCAAAAGCTTCAATTCGTGTGCACTTGTTCTCAATAGCACCGAACCGCTGCGAGCAGAGTTCATTTGCTCGTCAACGAAGAGGAAGCAGCTTCGTCTTTTCTGTCCCATATCAACCATGCCATGACGCAGTCCTGTCAACGTTAGACGCCGCTGATGTACTCTCCTGTGATAAATATTATAGCGCCATTCCATCGAGATTGAAGAAGAGGTACATGTCCCTTGGACACACGTGATGTAGAGCATTATCCGCTTATAGATTTGAAGATGCGCACACACGGGCCATATCGTTGATGAAAACTCAAATAAAGCATGCACCGGTTCTGAGTGCGAGTCTCAAGTTCTGGGACTTCAGCCCCGATGGAGTACGGTGGTGAATATCTCCAAGTCGGACAGATATTAATCTGTCGGACTGGTAGGCTAATAATACAGGTCATTGGAAAACGCGTTCAAGTGACGAGTCATTGTGCTATCCAAGTCCATTTTGTGCGATCTAGGTCTGGGTTGGAGACTCCCGCCCCACATCTACAAATAGATCTACAATTACCATGATCCACCTGGTCTGTGCAGACTGTTGACGTGTTGTGAGTTGTTATGTCATTCGTTGAGCTAGTTGCGCTAGTCTTAGGTGTGATTTTGCACTTTACCGGTTGGATGCTTAAGGCTATAAATACAGCCTGGCGGTAAGGACAAGGCGTCTTTTCCGCCAGTGGCTTTTGCCAAACTCTGTTAGGTTGTGCGTGACTGAACATGGCGCAGCGAACAGGCGTCCATGGGACACCACAGTCGGCGGCGGTAGCGTCACGAACTAGGAGTCGCCTTGCTAAAGAACGGAGAGTACTTAAAGAGGAGATAGAAAGGCTGCAGAGGGTTATACAGCATGAAGAGCTATCGCCACCCTCAGGACAATGGCAGACGGTCTCGTCGAAAGGCGTTTCGGAAGCGGAAACGGAAAAACAGTCTCCAGTACCGGTCACGAGGGAGGCTCCGCCGTGGTTTGCGCAAATCATTCACGGTATGCAACAGCAGCTCTTGGACACAGTTCGTCATCAAGGCCGCCCAGGGAACGCTGCAACAGAATAGGGAAGAGGGAACCGTGCGGCCGGAGGAGGAAAATTAAGCGGCAAATGGACACGCCGGTGCTCGCCAGTCCTGAGGGCATGGACCTAGTACAGTTTGACGACTGGCTAATACGGTGGACGGACTACGTCAACGTCACCTGTGTCCGGGAGGAAGTTCCGGATATTCCTGGTCGGCAGGCAGTACTACGCTCGGCGCTGGCGCCAGAGTGGTCAAAGTTATGGAAGGCCGGGCGCCTAGAAATCATCGAGTCCGACTACTTGGACGAGGCCGTGAAGAAGACTCGAGCGTACGTGCGCAAGCGAAGAAGTCCACTGATCGACAAGAAAATGTTTTACTCCTGGGATCAGCAGATAGGAGAAACTATCGACCAATATGTGGCCACTCTGGTGGGCGTAGAAGATGCTCGTGCCTTCGCAGATGGCGATCCCCTCTGCCGTCACTGTTTGCGTCTCAGCGGCCATGGTGCCACTGCGAAAGAGATGAGAATCAGAGACCGTCTCATTTGCGGTCTAGAAGACAAGACTATGCGGCAGCGCGTGCTTGCGGAGAGCTACGGAGACCACCTGGACTTGGAGAAAGTATTACGCATTTGCAAGTCGTTAGAATCGTCACGGGAAACAGAAGCATGTCTCTCAGAAGCAGGTGTACACGGTGCGGTGCAGGCTGTGGCGAAGTCATCTTATAAGAATCAAGCGTCGAAGGTCCCGCAAAACAGGTGCAAGTACTGCGGGGTCGGTAGCCACCCGCGCGAAAATGCAAGCTCGAGGAAAAGTTTGTCGGAGGTGTAACATAGGGGAACACTTAGAGGCTGTATGCCAACAGAAAATCGTCGCACAGGTGACGGATGTTCAAGAGGATAATCTGCCCGCGACACGTGCCGACGTAGCTGCTCTTGGATACATGTTCCTCGGCAGAGCCGAAGCACTGGGCACGATGGAGCGAATGGTGACGATCGCAGTGCAGCATGACGACATGACAGGAGCACAAGCCAATTTGAAGTGGCTACTGGACACCGGAGCAGAAGTTGACGCTGTCGCGAAAGCTGACTTTGAGGGATTGAAGCCAAAACCAAAAGTGCTCCTGAAAGAACGGACAACAGTGCTGGCTGCGAACAGAGGTGATCTCGGGCCGCTCGGCGTGTTCCACCCCAAGCTGACGCTCAACGGCAGATCATGCAGTGCCGTTTTGCACGTGTTCGAGAAACTGAAAGTCTCACTGCTCGGTCGGGACTCCTGCATTAAGCTTGGGTTGCTCAAGCCCGGTTGGCCTCACTGTCAAAAGAAGAGGAGTGCTAACGCTTTGTCGGTCGATGTACGGCCAGAGGTCCCGCGCCACCCTCCGTACACCAGAGAATCTGGACGCCGCAAGGGCCACCCTGATGGAGGAGTTCGGGGAAGCGTTTACGGAAAAGCCCTTCAAGGTGATGGCTGGACCAGAGATGGATATTGATTTATCTAGCGATGCGGGGCCGTGCGGTCACTTCAAGTCACGCAGCATCCCATTTCGTTGGCGCGAAGCAGTGCAGGAACAACTCCAGTTGACGCTTGAGAAAGGGGTCTTTGAGAAGGTACCGGTTGGGGAAAGCTATTCGTGGTGCCACCCCATGGTGGTGGTACCAAAGAGGGATAACAGTGAACCGCGAATCACGGTGGACCTGACAGGTCTGAACAAATTTGTGCAACGCCCTGTTTATCCGAGCCGAGTGCCGCGGGAGATAGTGGCAGGAATACCAGCAGGCATGAAGTACTTCACAACACTGGACTCGAGGCACGGGTACTGGCAGATCCCGCTGGATGAGAGCAGGTCGAAGCTTACTACATTTATGACCCCATGGGGCGCGTTCTGTTTCAGGAGGAACGTTATGGGCCTGGCGTCAGCGGCAGATGAGCACAATCGTCGCACTGACGAGGCACTAGCGGGAATAGAGAATTTGGTCAAAATCGTTGAAGACGTACTCGTGTATGGCGCTGATCTGCAGGAACATGTTGATAGAATGAGGCAGGTTCTGCAGCAGTGTGCAGGGCGTGGCATAACGTTCCACCTCAAAAAGTTTGTTTTCGCCGCACCGGAGGTGGATTATTGCGGATTTCGACTGGACGGGCCCAGTTATATGGTCAGTGAAAGGCTTGTGCAAGCCCTGGCTCGTTTTCCAGTCCCATACAGTAAAACAAATGTACGGTCATTTTGCTGTCTAGTTCAACAGTTCGAGGCGTTCACACCCCGTCTCACGGTGCTTCTAAGCCCACTCAGGCCACTTCAATCTCCTAGCTCGGTCTTCGTATGGGAGGAAGTACACCAGCGTGCGTTCGAGGAGACGATAGGAGAACTTTTAAGCCCACGAGTGCTGGCAAACTATAATGGAAAGAGCCCGCTGCGGTTAGAGACAGATGCCGCGCAATCAAGAGGACTCGGGATGGCAGTGTGGTAACAAGAGGAGAATGGCCGGTGGAGATTGTTACAGTGCAATTCACGCCATGTCAGCCCCACGGAGGCACAATATTCGGCCACAGTGATAGAGCTCTCGGCGGTAGCCTGGGCAGTGAAGAAAGCGCACCTGTTTTTGGCTGGAGCTGATGTAGAGCTTATCGTCGATCATTGTCCACTTGTTCTCATCATAAACTCCAAGAACCTGCACAAACTTTCCACTCCGCGGATCGTTTGCTTAAAGAAAAAGCTGGCGGCGTATCGGCTTAAGGCAGTATAGAGACCAGAGGTAGAGCACAAGGCGGTTGACTGTTTCTCACGTTATCCGACAGAAGAGCCAGCGGAGGAGGATTTGGAAGGAGAGAATTAAGTGTAACAATTCAATCAGGTGCTACAGTTGTTGGCCTTAACCAACGCAGAGACTGGCAAAGCAATTATTGAGGACATCAGAGTGGAACGTGTGGCATCCGAAGGAGGAAAGGATCATGGGTACAGCCAACTCAAAGAAATGGTTCGCAACGGCTTTCCGAGTAAAAGTGATGAGCTACCCCCAGCGATTCGTCCCTACTGGGGCAGGAGGCACGATCTGTCGATCGAGGATGACATTGTGCTGTGGGGTTCGCGAATGATCATACCAAAAACTTTGCGCAGGGAGGTCATGGAACAACTACACTCCTCCCACCAAGGCTAGGACAGGATGCTACGTCGTGCACGGCAAGTCGTCTATTGGCCGGGTAGAACTAACCATGTACGGGACGTAGTTCGCAGCTGCGATGCGTGCGCTCAAAGGCTGCCATCTCTGCCCGCGGAGCCGCTAATGCAGGACGCACAGCCATCAAGGCCGTTGAAAGCGTGGCAGTGGATCAATTTCACTTATCGGGAAAGACATTCTTACTCCTAAGAGATCGTTTTTCTGGTTGGCCAATTGCGGCCACAGTGCGGGCAATCCGCATCCTTAGACTTAGTCATTTGTCTGCTCAAAGACTGGTTTACTGATAAGGGTGTACCGACAAAAGTGACCACGGATGGTGGACCGCAGTTCGCATCAAAAGCGTTTAAGGACTTCTGCGAAGAATGGGGCATTCGCCATATGCCTAGCAGCCCGCCCCATCATCAAGCGAACGGTGTAGCAGAGGCTGCTGTGAAAGCTATAAAATCACTGATCGGTAAAACTTCACCTAACGGGAACTTGAACATGGATGCGTTTCGAGAGGCCATAATTGAGTACAGGAACAGCCCGCATGAGCATGGCCTCAGTCCAGCGCAGTTAGTCTACGGACGCCCAATGTGGTCGCACTTGATGACTCATTATCGATAATTCAAGAAGGAATGGCAGCGGAAATTGGAGGAAGTGGACCAAAAGGCAATGACTCTGAGAACGAAAGCAAAGAAACGCTACGACGCACGCGCCAAACCCTTGTCACCGCTGGCAATAGGGACAGTGGTCTGGGTTCAGCATTCTACAACTAAGCGATGGAAGGAAATAGCCAAAGTCGTGGGGGTGGACGAAAGAGGAAGGAGCTATTTTGTGAAGACGGAAGGCGGCCGAGTTTACTGGAGGAACAGGCGCTTTGTTAGATTATTTGTTCCTCCAGCATGACAAAGATTATCATCACAAGCACAAATATATGCAGGTTTGTAGTCTTTTGGTAGAATTGGAGGACATGTTATGAGTATTCTTTACTCAGCGAGTATCACGTGTTTTTAATCATGTGTTTTGTTTCGTCCGCTCCCGAGTCGCAGACTCACAGAGGAGGGCATGTTATATCATGCGTTGCGCTAGTTGCGCTAGTCTTAGGTGTGATTTGGCACTTTACCGGTTGGATGCTTAAGGCTATAAATACAGCCTGGCGGTAAGGAAAAGGCGTCTTTTCCGCCACTGGCTTTTGCCAAACTCTGTGGGGTTGTGCGTAACTGAACATGAGTCACGTGCGACTGCCAGGCATGGCCCCAGCCTCGCGGCGGCGCCAAAACGACGTCAGTCATCGACTCCTGTCTATGCGTGCAGCTGCTGATCAAAGTGACGGGTTGAATTTCTCTTTCTTACTAAAGTTGTCTCCTTTGATCTACATGTGGTTAATGGTGAAAAGGTAGTTCTTCCCCCGTATATTTGGTATATCAGTTGTGGTGGGGACCAAACCAGGCACTGGGCAAGATTAGACGAACAGCGCACGCGACCAGTGATCACAATGGAAGCAGAGCGCGTGCTTAGAGCTCAGGCCGTGGTAATACTTCACAACCCCAGTACGCTTGTCCTGGCCACTATAAGCCTAGTCAGTAAGAGAGATAAAAGAGAGAGAGAGAGAGAGAGAGAGAGAGAGAGAGAGAAAGAGACGTACAGACAGACAGACAGACAGACAGACAGACAGACAGAGACTGAGACTGGGAGAGAAAGAATGCGTGCGTGTGGGTGAGAGAGTCTGCGTGTTAGCCTTCGACGAGTAGCCGATCGAAAATTGTGCCGTGGATTATGAGGAGAGCTCTGTTCCTCCTTCTTTGTTGCTTCTTGGTAGGCCTGTTAAGTGCAAGTGAGGTCAATGGAATAGCTACAGTTTCAGGTCGAAGACCATCCTGGTGGGAGATACGGGAGAGATATGATGGCTCATTATATGGAACAGTTCACCAGCAGCGGCGGAGCCGATCGTCTTCAGCAGCAGAGGATGATGGCTCTTCGCCTGAGCACCAGTATTGCCCGTTACCGTCCGTGGAGATGGATGATTTTTACTTGCGGGGAAACTTTGTCGTCCCACCAGAAGGTAATCGAATGACAGCAGACGCTCTGAGTCTGGACCGAACATAAATTTTCTTGCCTGCTACAGTAAAATAAAGATACAACTTTTACTGTCGTTTGTCACTGGCCCTTTCTAATATTATACATGTATATCCTGTGGTCAGTTCCCTCTTACGGTTTGTTATCTTCAGTACCTAGTACCTTCCAGGATGGTAGGCAGTGCAAGGAAGGTGACTCACAATTCATAATACCTTATATCTAGCGAGAGAATGACTAATCTTGAGGCATAGAGGTGAAGAATTTGAAGAAAAAGTACCGGATATCCGGATCCCTTTTCAAGGCACACACAGTAAGTTTCACCCTTGTGGTCAGCGTTGTACGCCATTACACGATCCGCAAAAAAAAATAGAAAATGGTCGGTTGACATGCAACACAGCAAGCAGCAAATCCGACAAAGAAGAAAACATAACCTATAATATAAATTATGCGTAAAGACAATAAAGCATAGAAAAGGCCTTGGGGCACGTCAGCAGCATTAGCAGGACATCTTAGAAAAAAGAGCTGACACCATACATGGCGGTGGAAATGCTCCGGCCATGAAAATTTTAGGAGTATTATGCTTGCTGCGTACCTTGCAGGCCAAGTCCTGACAGGTGCAATAATTGCACGGAAGTACTGGTGGTGGTCAACCCCTGAAACGCATTGGCTACATAGTCTATAGGCTAACATGACAGCATTTCCGTCATCAGGTCTTTTACAAATAAATAAAACTAAAGACAGTGTCCGCGACAAGGCCTGGGAAATGTCCCGTTATGTCCTCTGAACGACACACAAGTGTCCAGAAATAGGTATACAGAACATAGACACCCAAGACAACTAGTACTGCTCCTAGACTTGTGTGCTGGAACTGAATCATGAGGTGTAAATGGCCGCTTAGTCGCATCCCGAAATGATGAAACTAGAAGTTCTCCTCACGTTCTCGCGATGGGTCACTGCTGCTGAGGTTACTATACCGATGTTTTCTCCATGATGAAACTTGTAATTCCTCCCCGTATATCTACGACCGTGACTCCTGTATTAGTCCCTCGTAAATGATTCTCCTTACTTATCCATCATGCAGAAGAGGAATATTTACTGCCTTCGGATGGCGTCAGAGATGTACATTGGCCATAAACACTCAAGTCACAATCCAAGAAATAATTTTCCTTTGTCTTGCTGGGCCCTGTTCCCCTACGCAGAACGAAAACTGTCTTCTACAACAATAGCGCGCAACTCGGGTTGAGGGAAATCTAGACTACGAATGTGCTTCATGATCACGTGATTGCTGTAACAAATGGAGGAATTGTGCGTTTCCTGCAGCTGCGTTATCACCGTCTGTCGTCTACATTTTCCCATCGCGATTGGAGAATGACAACCTATGCGTGAACTTCTCTGCCTCCTGGGGAAGACGTTCCAAGTGCACGCCGCAGTGGTTTGGCATAGTGACGGACAGGTCGAATGGTACTCTTAAGAAATTGGACAGCTCAAGTTATGGAAACAACGTCACAATCACCAACGAGGAAACTAACAGCACCCTGCAAATTTCGGCCAGTCTGTTGAGCAACTTGTTAGGTCGGGGCAGCGGTGAGAAATTTCCTTGGTCATACATTGGAATTGTCTATTCAACACCGCAACATGGCCCTAGTTTTGGCCAAGAAGACAGTTGCTTGATTGGATACCTGTTGAGCGCTAACCTTAGAAGCTGGGACCCAGTTAACCCGGAGGACATTGGTATCTTTAAAGGTATTTCACGGCCATTTTGTGGCGCATAATTTACAGATTTTCCGCATTCTTACAGGTAGGAAAGAGTGACATCTGTGAGAAAATGCTTAGTTTGTGACACTTCTATTTGGGTATAATCCTGGCGTTGACAGTATTTGTAGATATTCACTTTTCTCTCTTCTCTCTTTTCGATTCAAGTACATTCCGTTGCTGTTGTGAATGGGCCATTCCAATAAATAGCATACTGTACTGGCTTAGCTTATTAATAATTTGCCAGCTTAAAATTAAAGCCTTCATAAAGTATAGAGATAAAAGTGACATAGAATAAATGATCAAAGAATGCTAAGACCCAAAGGTGCATCTAACAATGACTGCACAGTGTGGTTGAGAATTGGATGCGGTGTTCATGCTTTGGCAATGGGAGGGCTTCACTGTATGTCTTTTTCTTCTTTCTGCAGGTTGCCAGTATTATCCATTTTCATTCTGGCCTACGGGGCAGCAATATCTGCAATACACCTTGGAAAAAGAAGTGATGCTACTTCTTCCTTGGTCTGACTATAGTGCCACATCTTCATCAATCACTAGCGCCCACAACTCAATCCAATCCTTTGGAAACATTAACGTCCATGTTGAGAATTATATGGTTCAAACATTACTCAAGTGTTCTTATGGAACTGGACGGTTAATATGGCTGAGTACAAACAGCAATTCTACCGAGGAAATCCACACCTTTGCAACTTTTCAGAACAAATTAATAATGCTTGGCTTCCACAAGCACAGAGGCTGGTAAAATTTCAGTTTACACTAGCCCTAAATGTATTTGAATCATTCAATGAAAGTCGCAGAGTGTATAGAAATCTTACCACAACATTTGGCCAATGCTACGCTACGGAGAGCGACTACGCCAATGTCTTCACGGGTTAGTTTATTTTCTGTTCAACTTTCCTGCTTTACAGGAATAACCGTTTGTCTCAGATGATTTCAACTAGTTTTAGATCATGGCATGGTTGTGTGTTCTTCAAGGTATCATGGCTCGGATAGGCAACCCATAAATATTTAACTCACACAATCAAACAATGGATTGAACTACACCTCTTGAAATATTAAAATTTCTAAGCTTGAACTCCGTTATCATGATGGCTATATATAGCTTGGAATAAGGTTTTTCACAAAATTTCTCCCTGTCATTATTCATTCTTGCAGGTTCTGTTCTTGGTTTCCCTCGCATTCTTGTCCTTTCCACGGTTGGTTCATCTCTTTTGCTTTTCGTTGCCTTCCTCTGCTACTCTGGTCTACTGCCAGTGCAAATCTCACTGTGGATCTGGAGAATAACAGTTCTTCCAGTGTGGCTCATGCTCTTCTTCGCTATGGTGTTGGTGACAGCAAAGTATTCATACATTTATGGTGGCTCAGAATATAATGAATATGTTGATCCAGACAGCTCTATGTATTGTGGTAGGTCTGGAATTTGAGAGGATGATCTCTATACAGTAGTGACTATTAAATTCGCTGGAAGCAAAGAAGAGCTGTACTAACATTGATATCATTGGTGCAGATTTGTCACTGGTGAT
Source organism: Nicola tetela (assembly GCA_028565695.1). Lineage (NCBI taxonomy): Eukaryota > Metazoa > Porifera > Calcarea > Clathrinida > Clathrinidae > Nicola > Nicola tetela. The sequence goes on from JAOWAW010120418.1 coordinate 16,237, forward strand.
GACAGAGATTAGTTCAGGTCCTACAATTGTGAAGGCTTGCACAGAGAGTACAACATAACGAATCTTTAAAAATGCAGTAGTTTGTGAAGCTGCAGATTGCAATGGCCTAGGATACCCAAGAAACTTGAGCTAAAGAAAGTGGTTTAAGAAAGGCTGCACTTGATCAAATTGAAGTTTCAGACCTTTTTGGCAGCAGATATTGCGCATTTTCGTCTTGCAAGGCTATTTTCGACTAGTGCGATCCTGTGCATATCTAGCGCTTCAAGGGCCCAGAAGCTGTAGGCTCACGGGGTGACATACTGATGTAACTCTCTCTCTCTCCAGGGGGTAAAATGCCTTTGTCCTCATGATTGTCCGGTTTTGTGTATTCAGTTTCCTGTGCTGCACAGAATTTCTAGAAGCAACTTGGAGTTCTATGTGTGGATGTCCCTTTACATATTTGTGCATTTCAACGCTGTGAGAAGGATGGTCTAATACTCAGCAGATGATCATAAAGAGCTGGACAGTCTGGAGTAGAAAGTGTTCAGCATTACTATATCGTGTTGAGCATGGTGGAGGAAATCCATTCAATAAGTCAATTTTTTTCTTTCTAACATTATTTACATTATTATGGCCTAGGTGAGACCCCACTTAAGCCACACGTTTGTCACACAGACAAATATCTGGATAGGCAGGGGTGCCGGAAAAGGGAACAGCACCATGCTTGAAAATATCTATGATGTCTATGGTTCGTGAGGAATTTGGATGAATGGGGACTAGTTAAGCAGGGTCTCACTGTAGTAATATTTATGGGATTCCCCAATAGGGAGACAAAGTCCCTAATTGGGGGATTTGGCGAGGGTTGTTTGCCTATGATGCGCTGTGACTATAATCACGATTAATTATGATAACTGGTGCGATGCGAAAGAATTAACTGAACAGCAGTTTTAAGTAGAACAAATTGAAATTGCAATGTTAAATTTTATTCATTTATTCAACAGGATCAGTTGATTTTAGCCAAATTGCTAAAGGCTTTGCTCTCTGGATGAAGGCTAGTGGAGATCTCAATTTGCCCAATCATGCAAAAATTTGTAATGTTGCTGCACTCGATCCGTACAGCTATGTGGGTGGCTATGACTGCTCTGGTTGGCGGATGGCGTTCAGCTTTTTGGGCACTGCAATAATGCAGTTTATTGTCCTTGGTGTCTTGCTGAACTTCCCTGGAGAAGTGCTACTTGTCAAATATGCTTACATAATAGTACATATCTGGAATGAAAAGCGATGTTTGAACAAGAAAGAGAATGGACAGCAAGTTTCAAAACGCATTGGGCAGGCAGCAAGAACAGTTTGGCTGTTTGTGATTTTGGTGGCTATAAACCTCTTGGTTTGGATCGGTGAGTAGGATGCCTGGCAAAAATGCTCCGCCATTCTGTTTGTTTTCTGCTTCTTGATCATTTACGTTCATTTGCATCAATTTTTCTTCTTTATTTCTTCTTAATCTGCATCATTTCACTTTTACTATTGTTCAGCTTTTGTTTCCTCCTCCATTGCTTCCTCAGCCTTTTGCACTCTTTTGACTTCTTGATACATCTTTTACTATTTTACAATGTGAAACACGCTACTGACCTCACAAGAGCTGGTCCATTGCAACGTCATTAGCTGAAGAGTAACTTCATACACACGCCTGCAGAGATGAATTTTTCTTCTCATTTACTGGTTTAATGTTGTGCTATCTCCAGCCTGTTGTGGGATTGTCTTCCTTTGGACATTGAGCCTGGTTCCAGCTGTTATTTCTTATCTGTGTTGGGGCAATCCAAAGGTAAGTGACGTTTGCAAATTGCGGTGTTTCTATGGTAGGCTACAACCTGAGATCAATTCCTTGACACAGTCACCCTCTGTCTTGCGAATATCAATGCAAAGAGAAACAAAATGCTTGGGCTATAATGTGCTTCATTGTCAGCAGTATATTCTCAGTGGAGGTGAACTCTAAATTATTCTTTGCCAGGCGAAGTAATGACCAGGCTATACATTGCCGTTGTACACATGGCCATAATTGATATCATGTGCACATCTGTGGTGTACGTAGCGCTGACAGAGTTAGTGCTAGCTGGTATTGTTAGCATCATAGTGTCATGTGCTAGATGTTCCTTTGTTTCTCAGTCGGGTTAGTACTGTGTGTTCTGAGGATCCACTTTTGCTCCATCCTACAAAGGATAACCTCACATCTGAGTCATGCAGCATGAGTGTCCGTTGGGTGGGGGTCTGTTACAGTTACAAAAATATGTACCTAGTTTGATATGAAGGGTCAAAAGAGTGTTTGTACTTGACTGGAAATGAAAGGCTGATAGTTAACCCTGGAGTAAATATGGTTCCAATTGAGTGACAAAGCCTTGAAACCTTCCAGATGTTCTCTAACTCATCACATGCACTGCAGACCACAAAGTCAGAAACATTGGCAGGAATAAGTGAATTTGCAGTGATCTGATTGTGGTAAACCGCAAAACATGCGTGTTTGGACAAGGAAATTTCCACTCACTTTCTCCACATTCCACCAGGTAATCGAACACAACCGGACTCACATAGAACCTGAGACACCAGTGCAAAGATAATGATTCTCCCAGCTGCGAAGTGATTCTGGGAGGAAGGAAATTTCCACAGCTGACATTGGGTAGAGTGTCAGTTGATAAGTACTGCCTACTTTATCTCTATCAGTTATTTTGTATCCAAGAACAAGGAAGCATATTTCTTTTTTGTGCAGACGATCCCGAAAAAAGTGTTTCATGAGAAATACATGCACACCAGCGCTGGGATCATGTTGGAAAAGATGCTACAAACCACTCAGAGTGGCTACAAATTCCTCCTGGTCATGATCACTGACCAAGATGATGCCTCATTTCAAACCAAACCTGAGTGATAACCTCAGAGATTATGAAAAATGCAAGGATCTTCTTAATGTATCTTGGCCCTACAGCATCACTTTTTATTTCACACAATTGAACACTGCATGCCCAGTCTGATAGCACTTTCCACTGTGTTTGCAGATTCAAATACCTGAACCAGATGAAGAGCTTGGCGGAATTCAGAGAATGCAACTGGCAGCAAAAATTGCCAAAAAGAAAGACAAAACCTTTCTGGCACATTTCCTTTCTGTTGTTGCCCTCCCAGCTGACTGCAAGGTAAACGTCCTCCTACACTTGCTATAAAAAGTGGTTCAAACCCACAACGATCCCACAAGAAATCAAATTTCATGTGGAACTTTGGACAAATTCTCATGCGAAGAATTACTTTTGAGATTTTTTGCAATGATAAGTAATTATGGCAGCAAACCAGATGCATTATCTTCAAGAAAAATGCATGCAATTGTCAGTGATTTCCAAGTTCATCTGCTGAACTAAAAGAACCATACCATTTTCTGCACTTTCCCTCTCGAATTTTACTGTTTTAACAAAAGGAACAATGGTCACCGTGTGTTGTTTGTTCAGATGAAGACATATCTATGACATCTTCCTTTCTCCCCTTGGCCATTTTGCAATCATCGCTTGCTTCTTCTCTGGGTAAGCAGATTGTTTATTCAGCTATTTCTACCAGGCATTTCAAATAACTTTTGTTCTCCTGACCGGACTGTTGTCAACCTCTAATACTTGCACATGATAAAACATCATGAACAGTAGGGAACTAGGGACGTGTGAATGAAGCTCTCACAAGCCTTCAGTGCCTTGCTACATCACATTGGCACAGGCAACTATAGTGTATGCATGTTCAAAGTAGTCCAAAAGTCCAAACAGAAAAAGGCGCTTCTTTCAAAGTGCCCAATCAAATATCTTCCAGCTCACTGGCTTAAACAAAGAGGTATCGTAAGGTTTTGTGAGCACCTCTTCCCCTGTTCAATAATGCAGATGTTTTCATGACAATTTGAACTACTTGCACATACAGATACTTTGAGAAGAATGAGAAAGGAGCTGTCGCTGTCTGGAGCTCATGTTAACTTCCGTGGGCTTCTTTACTTAGGGAGGTGTCTTTTTGTACCTACAGTTGTGATCCGTCAACTTGGCTGTGCAGTTATTGCATGTAAAGTCCGTGTCATGGTTGTAGAATGTAATGAGTTTGAGCAGAGCAGAAAGGTGGCATTCAGCATTTCCCCCTTTGGTTTTGTGCAGGTCTGTGATTCTGATGTTTCGAAGGTACGGGTAGGAAGTTCGATGCATGCATTTGCTAATTTATATGCAGCATAATGCGGCTGCATATGCGATGTATGTAATCACTGCTACTGTAGACTTTGATAGAGAACAAAGATGCTATGGGCAATTTGATGGTATGTGAAATGTGCATCTTAGTAATCAACAAGCAAGCAGTTTTCAGACAAGTGGACCACTGATAGTCAGAGACACCCTTAAACACACCAACACAAACACCCACACACACAGACTGACACACAATAACCACAGCGGGACTGTAAACCCTTTACAGTTTCCAAGGGCCTGATCATAGCATTAATAATGGAATTGTAAATATTAGACGCTACCTGGGAGGGATTTTGTCAACATCACCCTAAGTAGCAGATCAATGAAATAGCCCTTCACTCATGGTGCCACAGACAGTTTTGTTACACTCCAATATTCAGATCTTTGGTGAAGTATTTTTGTGCAGGTTAGAGGCTCCAATTGTTGTGAAAAACTAAATTTTGTCAAGAGTACAAATGATAATATTTTAACAAGTGCTTGGTACAGCTTTCTCACTGTTTAAATTTGCCTGTTTTTTTTTTAATTTTCAGAATGCTGTTCGAATTGCCTTGTCATTCGCTGCTCCAAAAGTTCCCGCAAAGAGTCTTCGCCTCAACATCTGCGGTGCTCCCGCTTCAGGCAAAACTACACTGAAAGAGAACCTCAGCGTGTCAATTTTCCGAAAACTTTTCAATCCTCTAGCCACTATAGGTTATGAGCCAACTCGAGGAATTGACCTATGCAACATGAGTATGGGGTCATTTTGGTCGAAGAAGTTCTATCGTATTTTTGACATGGCTGGACAAGATGAGTATCTTCCATCGCATGCGTTCTCTCTCGGCCATCCACACAGTTTGTACCTTCTAGTTGTTAACCTCGCTGATGATGATATAGAGTTCCATGCAAAACATTGGCTAAGTGCTATCAGCTCATGCCACAACAGAAGGAAGCAAGGACGTCCACCGGTCATTTTTGTAGCCAGTCACGCCGATGCTGTGCAATGTTCACGCAATGCCAGATACCTTCTAACTAACCAAAAGGCAACTGCTCTGCTGCAAAAGCTTCATACAGAATTCAGAGATGAGTTCAACTTCATCGGTGATCCAATTGTGATGGACTGTCGCCAGACAATCTGTCCTGAGGTGAAAGAGCTGAAGAAAGTTTTGAACAAAGTACTGAATGAAACCCTAGCGGTAAGGGTCTTTGAAAGGGATGCTACTTTTATTTGGAACCAATTTTAAGGTGATGCAACTCTAAATTTTTTCTTGCAAGACGAGTTTCTCATATCCTCTGTATTACACCCTCTAGTCAGCTAGAACCTACCCAGCCAATATGTTAGCAAAGTAAGCAGGATGGTCTTCATTCACTTCACTTAACACAGGATCATGCTCATTGCTAGAAGATGTTTCAGAAAAAAACCTACTACAGTATTTTCTTTGCATCCAGAGAGTAGATTTACAATTTTTTTTCTGTGTATCAGTTTCAACAACAGCCCCTAACCATACTTGCTATACTAAATATGCTTAAATGGTTCATGGTTTAAATTAAAAGAACACGGCCAACACATTGTATGCACTTAAAAATCATGATTTTTCTTGGTTGAAGTAACATACAATAGATGTGTTCACAGCACCTCTCTTGTGTGGACAATATACCAGTACAGTGCTAAGGAAGGCAACTCACCAATTATTGCATCTTGAGTAGTATATTAAGCATTTTGGGGTCTGCTTTGAATTCTAACACACCAGAGAAGCAGATGTATTACGGCCATATGACCTAGTATTCTCTGGCTATAGGCTACTGACCTGCTGTTGGGTGGTGTGTAGTTTATTCAATTTTACTCAATGAAAGACTTGTTCTGTTGTATTGATCATGTTTATCCAGTTGTAAAATTTGAGGCTATTGTGCTATATATATATATACATATATATATATATATATTAAACCATGTAATGAGTTATCTCCTGTACAAAATTCTCATGCTAACTTCAAAAATAATTATATTCTCATATTGCTTCTCCAGGTGGTGCCTGACCAACCAGATGCTTGTGAGCTGATTCGTCGCTTTCTTCCTCGAATGGTCCGCCTCACCAGAGGACAGATCTTGGACTGGCCAAACTTCCTTCGTCTTGTTGCTCAGCAAGTCTATGAAGAGGAAGTGATGCTCAGCCTCCCGCAAGAGCAAGAAGAAAAGCTCAAAGAGGCCGTGGAAAAACTTGAGGAAAGTGGAGAGGTGATCAAAGACTAGAGGATTCCTACAATACTCAACTGGGATATTTCTCACCATGTTGAACGATTATTGCTGTTACCTGTATTTTCCTTATCAAACATATGTTGCTTGGTCTGGATGGCTGTCGGCCTCACCTTAAGCAATTCCTTTTTCATCTTTTTGCTATGGGTCGTTTTCTTTCTCTGCAGCTTGTCACCTTCAAAGTCAGTTCTGTGGTTTACATCGTCCTGGACATGGAATGGATTCTCTCGCTTATCAATGGCCGAATCTTCTGTCCCAATACAATGGCAGGTGCAAGGCCTAATCTTAATGTAGATGCAAATGGCAGAACCACTGTCAAGCACTTCAAAGAAATATTTCGAGATACTGGTGAAGAAGACTTTCTTCTTGAGCTCTTTCAAAAACTGGAGATCTGCATTTGTTTTGGGGAGAAGCATGAAAACCTCTTGTTTCCGTCACTAATGGCTGCTGATCCTCCTCGAGATTGCTGGAGTCCACCTGAAGACAAGAACTCTTACCTGGTCACATTTGGTATGTGTCTGCAGTGCTGCCATCCTGTGGGATTCTCGCCAAGCTTCTTTCCTCGTCTTCAAGTACGCCTGCATGGCATGGGGGTGCTCAACTATTGCCACCAAATTCCCATGTGGCAAGGCGGTGTCAAGCTCACTCAACATCTTCCAAACACACGAGGGGTTGTTGAGGCTATAATCATCCTCGCTGATGACAGTTTTGACACTCATGTTGTGCTTTGATCCCATAAGAATGACCAGGCAGCAGCCCTAGCTCTCCGTCAAATCATCCTTCAGCAAGTCTATGAGGTTGCTGATGAAGTCAGTCAAGGGACACAAGTCGACCAGCAAGTCCTCAACCAACAAGACATCAAGGCACTTTCCACGACTGAGCGTGAAAGAGTGTCTATGGTGCACTTCTCCATCCCAGAGTCAAGACAGGCATGTGAAGAGCATCGCCCAGCAAGAGCTGCAGGTAGAGGACAAGGGTTGTCAGCTCCAACAGTGGCTGTGTCTAATCTCCTTTTCCCACTCGCAACGACCGAGTACATTCAACGGACCGGTCAACCTCACGGCATTCTGTTGGATCAAATGGCGATTGACACGATTGACGCAGCCCTGGCAGGAGATGATTGGCAGGAGTTGGCTCGGCGTCTTGGTTTCTCTGCTCCTCAGATTCGCAAAATCACA
>JAOWAW010120430.1:0-12497 GCA_028565695.1 Nicola tetela
ATCTGTGACATTCTGGCGTGTAGTCGACGTGACTTTGAAGTCTTAAATTTTCGGGAACATGTCGTCATTTGCATGCCAGACTTGCACCTTTTGAAATTTGTTTCGATGGAAGTCAAGAAGTTCGAAAATAAATTCCTGATATGAACTTCTAAAGTAATAACTCTTTCTTCGAAAAAGATACGAATGCACCGATGATTTTTTCTTGCTGTCTTTTTTCTTATGAAATCTTGGCGGAATCTTTATCAGGAAGTAAGTTTCATAATTTTCAGACTTATCTGATCTTTGAGCCGATGTTGTGACGGTGTGGTTTTAATTAAAGTACGTCTTCATTTGTTAAGTTTCCGGAATTTATCATCCCAACTACTTTCTGACTGACAGTGTGTTCTCTGAAGCGAGAATTAGCCAAATGCAGATCCCACTGTACGTTAGTCTGTGAAATTCTGGCGTGTAGTAGACGTGACTTTGAAGTCTTTATTTTTCGAGAACATGTCGTCATTTGCATGCCAGACTTGCACCTGGAGAAATTTGTTTTTATGGAATCAAGAGGTTCGAAAATAAGTGCCCAATATGAACTTCTGAAGAAATAACTCTTTCTTTCAAAAAGATATGAATGCACTGATGGTTTTTTCTTCCTGTCTTTTGTCTTGTGAAATCTTGGCGGAAACTTCTTCAGAGAGTAAGTGTCATATATTTCAGACCTATCTGATCTTTGAGCTTATGTTGTGAGGGTGTTTTTTTATTTAAAGTACTGCTTCATGTGTTAAGGTACTGAAATTTATCCTCTCAACTACTTTCTGACCGACAGTGTTTTCTCTGAAGCGAGAATAAGACCATTGCAGATCCCACTATACGTTAATCGGTGAAATTCTGGCGTGTAGTGGACGTCACTTTCAAGTCTTAATTTTACGGGAACATGTCGTCATTTGCATGCCAGACTTTCACCTTTTGAAATTTGTTTTGATGGAAGTCAAGAAGTTCGAAAATAAATTCCCGATATGAACTTCTAAAGTAATAACACTTTCTTTGAAAAAGATACGAATGCACCGATGATTTTTTCTTGCTGTCTTTTTTCTTATGAAATCTTGGCGGAAACTTTATCAGGAAGTAAGTTTCATAATTTTCAGACTTATCTGATCTTTGAGCCGATGTTGTGACGGTGTGGTTTTAATTAAAGTACGTCTTCATTTGTTAAGTTTCCGGAATTTATCATCCCAACTACTTTCTGACTGACAGTGTGTTCTCTGAAGCGAGAATTAGCCAAATGCAGATCCCACTGTACGTTAGTCTGTGAAATTCTGGCGTGTAGTAGACGTGACTTTGAAGTCTTTATTTTTCGAGAACATGTCGTCATTTGCATGCCAGACTTGCACCTGGAGAAATTTGTTTTTATGGAATCAAGAGGTTCGAAAATAAGTGCCCAATATGAACTTCTGAAGAAATAACTCTTTCTTTCAAAAAGATATGAATGCACTGATGGTTTTTTCTTCCTGTCTTTTGTCTTGTGAAATCTTGGCGGAAACTTCTTCAGAGAGTAAGTGTCATATATTTCAGACCTATCTGATCTTTGAGCTTATGTTGTGAGGGTGTTTTTTTATTTAAAGTACTGCTTCATGTGTTAAGGTACTGAAATTTATCCTCTCAACTACTTTCTGACCGACAGTGTTTTCTCTGAAGCGAGAATAAGACCATTGCAGATCCCACTATACGTTAATCGGTGAAATTCTGGCGTGTAGTGGACGTCACTTTCAAGTCTTAATTTTACGGGAACATGTCGTCATTTGCATGCCAGACTTTCACCTTTTGAAATTTGTTTTGATGGAAGTCAAGAGGTTCGAAAATAAATTCCCAATATGAACTTCTAAAGTAATAACTCTTTCTTCGTAAAAGGTACGAATGCACTTGTGGTTTGTTCTTGCTGTCTTTTGTCTTGTGAAATCTTGGCGGAAACTTCATTAGCAAGTAAGTTTCATAATTTAAAGACTTATCTGATCTTTGGGCTTATATTGTGACGGTGTGGTTTTATGTAAAGTACTTCTTCCTTTGTTAAGTTACTGGGATTTATCATCTCAACTACTTTCTGACTGACAGTGTGTTCTCTTAAGCGAGAATTAGCCAAATGCAGATCCCACTATACGTTTATCTGTGACATTCTGGCGTGTTGCAGACGTGACTTTGATCTTTTAATTTTACGAGAACATGTCGTCATTTTCATGCCCGACTTGCACCTGTAGAAATTTGTTTCGATGGAAGTCAAGAGATTGGAAAATAAATTTCCGATATGAACTTCTCAAGTAATAACTCTTTCTTCGAAAAAGATACGAATGCACTGATGATTTGTTCTTGCTGTCTTTTGTCTTGTGAAATCTTGGCGGAAACTTCATAAGGAAGTGTGTTTCATAATTTTAAGACTTATCTGATCTTTGAGCTTATGTTGTTACGGTGTGGTTTTGTGTAAAGAACTGCTTCATTTGTTAAGGTACTGGAGTTTATCATCCCAACTTCTTTCTGACTGACAGTGTGTTCTCTGAAGCGGGAATTAGCCAAATGCAGATCCCACTATTCGTTTTTCTGTGATATTCTGGCGCGTAATAGACGTCAATTTGCAGTCTTAATTTTACGGGAACATGTCGTCATTTGCATGCCAGACTTTCACCTTTTGAAATTTGTTTCGATGGAAGTCAAGAGGCTCAAAAATAAATACCCGATACGAACTTCTCAAGTAATAACTTTTTCTTCGAAAAAGGTACGAGTGCACTGATGGTTTGTTCTTGCTTTCTTTTGCCTTGTGAAATCTTGGCGGAAAATTCATCAGTTCGTAAGTTTCATAATTTTCAGACTTATCTGATCTTTAGGCTGATGTTGTGACGGTGTGGTTTTATGTAAAGTACAGCTTCATTTGTTTAGTTACTTGAATTTTTCATCCCAACTACTTTCTGACTTAAAGTGTGTTCTCTGAAGCGAGAATTTGCCAAATGTTGATCCCACTATACGTTAATCTGTGATATTCTTGCGTGTAGTAGACGTCAAATTGCAGTCTAAATTTTACGGGAACATGTCGTCATTTGCATTCCAGACTTGCACCTGTTGAAATTTTTTTCGATGGATGTCAAGAGGTTCGAAAATAGATTCCCGATACGAACTTCTCAAGTAATAACTCTTTCTTCGAAAAAGTTACGAATGCACCGATGGTTTGTTCTTGCTGTCTTTTGTCTTGTGAAATCTTGGCGGAAACTTCATCAGCTCGTAAGTTTCATAATTTTCAGACCTTTCTGATCTTTTGGCCGATGTTGTGACGGTGTGGTTTTATGTAAAGTACATCTTCATTTGTTAAGGTACTGGAATTTTTAATCTCAACTTCTCCCTTTCTGGCAGTGTGTTCTCTGAAGCGAGAGTTAGCCAAATGAAGATGCCACTATACGTTAATCGGTGACATTCTGGCGTGTAGTAGACGTGACTTTGAAGTCTTAATTTTACAGGAAACTGTCGTCATTTGCATGCAAGACTTGTACCTGTTGAAATTCGTTTCGATGGAAGTCAAGAGGTTCGAAAATAATTTCCTGATATGAACTTCTCAAGTAATAACTCTTTCTTCGAGAAAGATACGATTGCACTGATGGTTTGTTCTTGCCGTCTTTTGTCTTGTGAAATCTTGGCGGAAACTTCATCAGGAAGTAAGTTTCACAATTTTCAGACCTATCTGACCTTTGAGCTGATGTTGTGACAGCGTGGTTTTATGTAAAGTGCTGCTTTATTTGCTAAGGTACTAAAATTTATAGTCTCAACCTTTCCCTTTCTGGCAGTGTGTTCTCTGAAGCGAGAGTTAGCCAAAGAGAGATGCCACTAGACGTTAATCGGTGACATTCTGGCGTGTAGTAGACGTGACTTTGCTGTCTTAATTTTACGGGAAACTGTCGTCATTTGCATGCCAGACTTGCACCTGTTGAAATTCGTTTCGATGGAAGTCAAGAGGTTCGAAAATAAATTCCCGATTTGAACTTTTCAAGTAATAACTCTTTCTTCGAAAAAGGTACGAATGCACTGAAGATTTGTTCTCTCTGTCTTTTGTCCTTTGAAATCTTGGCGGAAACTTCATCAGGAAGTAAGTTTCATAATTTTCAGACTTATCTTATCTTTGAGCTGATGTTTTGACGGGGTGGTTTTATGTAAAGTACTCCTTCATTATTTAAGTTACTTTAATTTATAATCTCAACTACTTTCTGACTGACAGTGTTTTCTCTGAAGCGAGAATTAGCCAAATGCAGATCCCACTATACGTTAATCTGTGACCTTTTGGCGCGTAGTAAACTTAGAAGTCTTTATTTTACGGGAACATGTGGTCATTTGCATACCAGACTTTCTCCTGTGTAAATTCGTTTTCATGGAAGTCAAGAGGTTCGGAAGTAAATTCCTGATAAGAACTTATCAGGGAATAACTCTTTCTTCGAAAAAGATACGAATGCACTGATGGTTTTTTCTTGCTGTCTTTTGTCTTGTGAAATATTGACGGAAACTTAATAAGCTCGTTTGTTTTATAATTTTCAGACTTATCTGATCTTTGAGCCGATGTTGTTATGGTGTGGTTTTATTTAAAGTACTGCTTCATTTGTTAAGTTACAAGAATTTATCCTCTCAACTTCTTTCTGACTGAGAGTTTTTTTTCTGAAGCGAGAATTAGCCAAATGCAGATCCCACTATACGTTAATCTGTGATATTCTGGCGTGTAGTAGACATGAGTTTGCACTCTTAATTTTACGAGAAAATGTCGTCATTTGCATGCTAGACTTTCACCTGTTTAAATTTTTTTCGATGGAAGTCAAGAGGTTCGAAAATAAATTCCTGATATGAACTTCAAAAGAAATAACTCTTTCCTCGAAAAAGATACGAATGCACCGATGATTTTTTCTTGCTGTCTTTTGTCTTGTGAAATCTTGGCGGAAACTTCATCAGCTCGTAAGTTTCATAACTTTCAGACTTATCCAATCTTTGAGCCGATGTTGTGACGGTGTGGTTTTATGTAAAGTACTGCTTCATTTGTTAAGTTACTTGAATTTATCCTCTCAACTACTTTCTGACCGACAGTGTTTTCTCTGAAGCGAGAATTAGCCAAATGTAGATCCCACTATACGTTAATCTGTGACATTTTGGCGTGTAGTAGACGTGACTTTGCAGTCTTAATTTTACGGGAACATTTCGTTATTTGCATGCCAGACTTGCACCTGTTGAAATTCGTTTTGATGGAAGTCAAGAGGTTCGATAATAAGTGCCCGACATGAACTTCTCAAGTAATAACTCTTTCTTCGAAAAAAATATGAATGCACTAATGATTTGTTCTTGCTGTCTTTTGTCTTGTGAAATCTCGGCGGAAACTTCATCAGAGAGTAAGTTTCATAATTTTCAGACTTATCTGATCTTTGAGCCGATGTTGTGACGGTGTGGTTTTATGTAAAGTTTTTCTTAATTTGTTAAGTTACTTGAATTTATCATCTCAACTACTTTCTGACTGACAGTTTATTCTCGGAAGCGAGAATAAGCCAAATGCAGATGCCACTGTACGTTATACTGTGACATTCTGGCGTGTAGTAGACGTGACTTTGAAGTCTTAATTTTACGGCAACATGTCATCATTTGCACGCCAGACTTGCACCTGTTGAAATTTGTTTTGATGGAAGTCAAGAGGTTCGAAAATAAATTCCTGATATGAGCTTATAAAGTAATAACTCTTTCTTCGAAAAAGATACGAATGCACTGAAGATTTTTTCTCTCTTCCTTTTGTTTTGTGAAATCTTGGCGGAAACTTCATCAGAGAGTAAGTTTCATAATTTTCAGACTTATCTGATTTTTTAGCTTATGTTGTGATGGTGTGGTTTTATGTAAAGTACTGCTTCATTTGTTAAGTTACTGGAATTTATAATCTCAACTACTTTCTGACGTACAGTGTGTTCTCTAAAACGAGAATTAGCCAAATGCAGATCCCACTATCCGTTAATTTGTGACAATCTGGCGTGGAGTAGACGTCACTTCGCAGTCTTAATTCTACGGGAACATGTCGTCATTTGCATGCCAGACTTGGACCTGTTGAAATTTGTTTCGATGGAAGTCAAGAGGTTCGAAAATAAATTCCCGATATGAACTTCTCAAGTAATAACTCTTTCTTCAAAAAAGATACGAATGCACTGAAGATTTGTTCTCTCTCTCTTTTGTCTTTTGAAATTTTGGCGGAAACTTCATCAGAGAGAAAGTTTGATAGTTATCCTCTCAACTATTTTCTGGCTGACAGTGTGTTCTCTGAAGCGAGAGTTTGCCAATGCAGATCCCACTATACGTTAATCTGTGACATTCTGGCGTATAGTAGACGGCACTTTGAAGTCTTAATTTCACGGAAACATTTCGTCATTTGCATGCTAGACTTGCACCTGTAGAAATTTGTTTCGATGGAAGTCAAGAGATTGGAAAATAAATTCCCGGTATGAACTTCTCAAGTAATAACTCTTTTTTCGAAAAAAATACGAATGCACCGATGATTTGTTCTTGCTGTCTTTTGTCTTGTGAAATCTTGGCGGAAACTTCATCAGTTCGTAAGTTTCAAAATTTTCAGACTTATCTGATCTTTGAGCCGATGTTGTGACGGTGTGGTTTTATGTAAAGTACTGCTTCATTTGTTGAGGTACTGGAATTTATCATCCCAACTACTTTCTGACTGACAGTGTGTTCTCTGAAGCGACAATTAGCCAAATGCAGATGCCACTTTACGTTAATCTGTGACATTCTGGCGTGTAGTAGACGTGACTTGGCAGTGTAAATTTTACGGGAACATGTCGTCATTTGCATGCTAGACTTGCACCTGTAGAAATATGTTTCGATGGAAGTCAGGAGGTTCGAAAATAAGTTCCCGATATGAACTTCTCAAGTAATAACTCTTTCTTCGTGGAAGATACGATTGCACTGATGAGTTTTTCTTGCTTTCTTTTGTCTTGTGAAATCTTGGCGGAAACTTCATCAGCTCATAAGTTTCATAATTTTCAGACTTTTCTGATCTTTGAGCCGATGTTGTGACGGTGTGGTTTTATGTAAAGTACTCCTTCCTTTTTTGAGTTAGTGGAATTTATCATCTCGACTACTTTCTGACTGAAAGTGTGTTCTCTGAAGCGAGAATTAGCCAAATACAGATCCCACTATACGTTAATCCGCGACATTCTGGCGTGTAGTAGACGTGACTTTGAAGTCTCAATTTTACGGGAACATGTCGTCATTTGCATGCCCGACTTGGACCTGTTGAAATTTTTTTCGATGGAAGTTAAGAGGCTCGAAAATAAATTCCCAATATGAACTTCTCAAGTAATAACTCTTTCTTCGAAAAAGATACGAATGCACTGATGGTTTGTTCTTTCTGTCTTTTGTCTTATGAAATCTTGGCGGAAACTTCATCAGCTCGTAAGTTTCATAACTTTCAGAGTTTTCTTATCTTTGAGCTGATGTTGTAACGGTGTGGTTTTATGTAAAGTTCTGCTTCATTTGTTAAGTTACTGGAATTTATCCTCTCAACTTCTTTCTGACTGAAAGTGTGTTTTCTGAAGCGAGAATTAGCCAAATGCAGATGCCACTATACGTTAATCTGTGAAATTCTGACGTGAAGTAGGCGTGACTTTGCAGTCTTAATTTTACGGGAACATGTTGTCATTTGCATGCAAGACTTGCACCTTTAGAAATTTGTTTTGATGGAAGTCAAGAGATTCGAAATAAATTCCCGATATGAACTTCTCAAGTAATAACTCTTTCTTCGAAAAAGATACGAATGCACTGATGATTTGTTCTTGCTCTCTTTTGTCTTATGAAATTTTGACGGAAACTTCATCAGAGAGTAACTTCAATAATTTTCAGACTTTTCTGATCTTTAAGCTGTTGTTGTGACGGTGTGGTTTTATGTAAAGAACTGCTTCGTTTTTTAAGTTACTTGAGTTTATCCTCTCAACTACTTTCTGACTGAAAGTGTGTTCTCTGAAGCGAGAATTAGCCAAATGCAGATCCCACTTTACGTTAATCGGTGACATTCTGGCGTGTGGTAGACGTGACTTTGCAGTCTTAATTTTACGGGAACATGTCGTCATTTGCATGCCAGACTTGCACCTTTTGATATTTGTTTCGATGGAAGTCAAGAGATTGGAAAATAAATTCCCGATATTAACTTCTCAAGTAATAACTCTTTCTTCGAGAAAGGTACGAATGCACTGATGATTTGTTCTTTCTTTCTTTTGTCTTGTGAAATCTTGGCGGAAACTTCATCAGCTCGTAAGTTTTATAACTTTCAGACTTTTCTGATCTTTGAGCCGATGTCTTGACGGTGTGGTTTTATGTAAAGTACATCTTCATTTGTTAAGGTACTTTAATTTATCCTCTCAATTACTTTCTGACTGACGGTGTGTTCTCTGAAGCGAGAATTAGCCAAATGCAGATCCCACTATACGTTAATCTGTGACATTCTGGTGTGTAGTAGACGTCACTTTGCAGTCTTAATTTTTCGGGAACATGTCGTCATTTTCATGCCAGACTTGCACCTGTTTAAATTTGTTTCTATGGAAGTCAAGAGGTTCGAAAATAAATTCCCAATATGAACTTCTCAAGTAATAACTCTTTCTTCGAAAAAGATACGAATGCACTGATGATTTGTTCTTGCTTTCTTTTGTCTTGTGATATCTTGGCGGAAACTTCATCAGTTCGTAAGTTTCATAATTTTCAGACTTATCTGATCTTTGAGCCGATGGTGTGACGGTGTGGTTTTATGTAAAGAACTGCTTCATTTGTTAAGTTACTGGAATTTATAATCTCAACTTTTTTTTGAATGAGAGTGTGTTCTCTGAAGCGAGCATTAGCCAAATGTTTATCCCACTATACGTTAATCTGTGACATTCTGGCGTGTAGTAGACGTGACTTTGAAGTCTCAATTTTACGGGAACATGTCATCATTTGCATGCCAGACTTGGACCTGTAGAAATTTTTTTCGATTGAAGTCAAGAGGTTCGAAAATAAATTCCCGATATTTTCTTCTCAAGTAATAACTTTTTCTTCGAAAAAGATACGTATGCACTGATGATTTGTTCTTGCTGTCTTTTTTTTTTGAAATCTTGGCGGAAACTTCATCAGAGAGTAAGTTTCATAATTTTAAGACCTTTCTGATCTTTGAGCCGATTTTGTGACGGTGTGGTTTTATGTAAAGTACTTCTTCCTTTGTTAAGTTACTGGAATTTATCCTCTCAACTATTTTCTGACTGACAGTGTGTTCTCTGAAGCGAGAATTAGCCAAATGCAGATGACACTATACGTTAATCTGTGACATTCTGGCTAGTAGTAGACGTGACTTTGCAGTCTTAATTTTACGGGAACATGTCGTCATTTGCATGCCAGACTTGCACCTTTGGAAATTTGTTTCGATGGAAGTCAAGAGGTTCGAAAATATATTCCCGATATGATCTTCTCAAGTAATAACTCTTTCTTCAAGAGAGATACGAATGCACTGATGGTTTGTTCTTGCTGTCTTTGTTCTTTGAAATCTTGGCGGAAACTTCATCAGCTCGTAAGTTTCATAATTTTCAGAGTTATCTGATCTTTTTGCCGATTTTATGACGGTTTGGTTTTACGTAAAGTACTGCTTCATTTGTTAAGTTACTTGAATTTATCATCTCAACTTTTTTCTGACTGACAGTTTGTTCTCTGGAACGAGAATATGCCAAATACAGATCCCACTATACGTTAATTGGTAACATTCGGGCGTGTAGTAGACGTGACTTCGCAGTCTTAATTTTACGGGAACATGTCGTTATTTGCATGCCAGACTTGCACCTGTTGAAATTTGTTTCGATGGAAGTCAAGAGGTTCGAAAATAAATTCCCGATATGAACTTCTCAAGTAATAACTCTTTCTTCAAAAAAGATTCGAATGCACTGATGATTTCATTTTGATATCTTTTGGAGGTTTTTTTTTAAGGAAGTCAGGGACTGGGTGATGCTATTGCAACAATATATGCCTTAATCGCATCGTCAGGGGTGTATTTTTTGTGATTTAACTTTGGTGTGAGAAGGAGAGCTCACACCATTGTGATGTAAACACAGATGGTTCTAGACTCGACGGGTCGTTGTTTTCGACGTTGTTGGTTCAACACCTCAATCACACTCCCTTCTACAAGTATGAGTACTTCTGTCAACATGTCCATAGGCTTGTGATGTTGGCCTGTCGTCGGTGATGTACCGCTTATCGTCGTAGCAGCTCAGTCCGACCTTGTTGATTTTGTGCTACTTGATCTGTTGATGATCGGAGCGGATATTCTTCATCTGTATCAATGACTACGTCTGATCCTCGAGCGTTTTCACATAGTTCTGATGAGTGATCATCTTTCTCACCACGCACTTCTTCATCCCTTTCGCCCTCTTGCTCTCGTAGTCCTCTGTCTTGAACGAGTACATGTTTGAGCGCAGACCCATGAACTCCGGGATCGGTTTGAACGCTGTCTCGTCCTTGAACTTCCCGATCACTTTCTTGGTGGTCGGATCGTGGAACAGGCAGTCGACTGGGTAGTCCAAGAAGTCAAACAGATCCTTGTCGCCGTACATGTCTTGGTAAATGTCCTTGGCCTTGATCTCGTAGCACGGGCTGTTGGTGTCAGTGAAGAGTAGTTTGGCATCGGATCCGTACTGCTTCTCGATGTAGTTGTAGTGGAAGTCGTACATCAATGTCTTGCTGTTGTCGAGAATGGTGAGTCCATAGTAGATTGGCTTATTCAGCTTGAGTGACTTCTTTTGCATCTCGATGGCTGCAAAGTTCTCAGTGCAGATCTGCATCGCCTTGAAGCGCGGCTCTGACACCAGCTTTGTTCTTTTGTCGATGTCTTTGCACAGTATGACGTTCCTATGTTTTCAAAGATTCTCCACGGTCTTGCCGAAGACGCTGTTATTTATCGACTTGAAGAAGTCCTTCTCGAATGCGTTCTTGGCTTCTTTGCGTCTGGCGGTGTTGAAATTGATCTAACCTTTCATCCACGGTGCTTGATTGAACTTGATAACTTTGTGAATCTTCGTCAGCTTCATACCAAGCGAGAGGTAGAGCTTCAGATTACAGTAGTGCAGGACGTACTTGGTTTTACCGTTCAGGTTCGGGATGAGCTTGGAGACCTTTGAGTCGCCCATGAGGAACTTTCCCTTGGGGGTCCTCGAGTAGTTGGATGTCATGTCATCTTCGACCAGGACGTTCTCGGGTGCAAGCGGGTAGTCGTGCATTCCGTGAAGTTCCGGCGGATACTCCAGATCGACTTCGAGAATGTAGCCTGTTGGTGAGTTGTCGGCGGCGTCTTCAACCTTGAGCTGGGCGCATTTGTCGTCGCTGAGCCACTTGAAACCGCACATAGGAAGCGGTTGACTCATAGCCCAATCGTAGAGGTTGTTGGCGTCGAGGTAGATGATGCACTTGCTGTCCTTCGACAAATCGTGCGATTTCATGTACATGTTGTTGGCTACACTGTATCTGTGAGTGATGGCTGAGATACCACCCCGTATGCCTTTCTCGATCATGAGGTGCATGCCCGGATCCGTCAACAAGTTCAGGGTCACACCGCTCATTCGCAAACATGCATCCCACGACAGTCCAGGTGCCGTGAACTAATGAGCTGGGTCGAGCTTGTAGTACCTCAGGCAAGTCTTGCAGAAGCTCTCGAATACATGTGCTAGCAGGAACACATCTGTCTTGAGGTAGAGGTTATGATATTCACCCATGGTTTGCATGTTGAGATGCTTCCAGACCCTGAGCGCATGTTGGTAATCTTCGTCCTTGATGTGCTCATCGCTGAGTTGGCTGTAGAACGCGGTCTGTGGGGGTAGTTCAGTCTCATCGAAGCGCTCGAAGTCGTTCATGTAGTCATATGGGTAAACTCCCTTTCTGGTGAGGAGTTCTTGAGTATCCGAGTTCAGGAACTCAGCGGTCAGATGCTTAAACTTCTCCATACCTGACGCTTTCAGTTTATTCACTAGGTTCGAGAGAGAGGAGTTCATGAACTGTAGGCTATCGATAAACCTCAAGTTCGATGAGAAGCTCTCCTTCCTCCTTAATTTCAAAGCCTTCCGCACCTGGTCACTAACCTTAAGACCTTTCTCTTCTACAAAGTCATGGAAAGCCTCGTAGAAACATTTACTTTTCTCAAGATACCTACGAACAAAGCGCTTCATCTGCCTTTTTGTCACATCGTTTACCAGCACATCAAACAGTGCTTCTATCTTTGTGTCCTTACCTAATGCTAACAGACATTCTGCTTTTTCCTCCTTGTTCATATCATAGTATCTATTCATAAACTCCTCCAGACCTTTTCTCACGTCTTTATCACCTTTCTTATCCCAGTACCTCCCAGCTATGGAGAAACTGGTGTACTTCTCCATATCGTTTGGAATGCAGGTGATTACATAATCGCACTCACCGAGGTGTTGCATGATCAAGTGTGAATCATCCCCGCGGAGATTGTG
>JAOWAW010120452.1:0-12491 GCA_028565695.1 Nicola tetela
AAATAGACTCACAACTGCTATGGCACCTTTGCCTTCACATTTGGCCAACCTTCTCTGATGACTTCTCGAAGATTCTTCAAAATAGGATCTTTAGCTGACTCTTGCTGCAGTTGTTCCCAGCGCTGATCACCCACTGGTAAATTTGCTTGATAGTCAATTCATTCAAATTCCTTTTCAAACAAACAAACATTAACTTCTGCTAGTGGTACTCGACTAAGTGTATCAGCAATGTGCATATCCTTTCTTTTCATGTAGTGTACACTGAGGTTGTACCTCTGTACTCTGATCAACATTCTTCAAAGACGTTTTGGGGCTTCATTCAAAGATTTAGCCATGATACTCTCAAGAGGCTTGTGATCCATTTCCACATGTACCTCCTGATGGCCAAAAAGTATGGATCAAAGTGTTCACAGGCATAAACAATAGCCAACATCTCTTTCAATTTGTGCGTATCTAGTCTCTGCATCCGACAGTGATTGAGATGCATATGCTGCTGGAGCACCTCCTTGCAATAATGTAGCTCCCAATCCATGCAGAGAGGCACCACACTGAATCGTTACTTCTTCACTTATGTTATAATAGCGCAGGACGGGTGTACTGTACAAAGCTCGTTTTATGGCTGACATAGCATCTCTTTGCGTACTACCCCAGAACCACTCGGTTTCTTTCTTTGTTAGCTCTCGAAGAGGTTTTGTCATGTCTGCTAGCTTTGGTAGGAATTTGCCCAAATACTGAACCAAGCCCAGAAACCTTTGGACACTTGGCTTGTCAACAGGTTCTAGCATATTTATGATTGCTTTGACCTTGGTTGGATCAACAGCCAGTCCAACATCTGAAGCCACATCACCAATAAATGGCACACTTGCATTACGAAGATGTAACTTGTTGCTGTTTAATACTAGGTTTCGTTCTTCACACCGTTTAAGAAAGGCAACGAAGTTTTCATGTCCTGGTCACAAGTTGCTTCTTCATCTATGCCAAACCCGACGACCAAAAAACCATCTGCAATGACCTTGACGCCTTGAAGTCCCTCAGTGAATGTCATGCATGTGTCTCTGAAAGATTCCCGGTGCTGAGCTAATTACCAAATGGCATTCTTTACCAATAATATCTGCCAAACGGAGTATGAAATGTTGTTAGATACAACAATTCCTCATCTAAGCCAACATGCCAAAACCCACTTCTCACGTCCAGCTTTGTGAATATTTTTGCGCCATTCAACCTTGGTGCAATTTCTTGAATGACTGGAATTTGATATTTCTCTCTGTGTATGACTATATTTAAATCTTTGGGGTCAAGGCAAATGCGCAAGTCTCCATTTAGTTTGGTGACAGTCACCATTGAGTTAATCCAATTGGTCGGCTGTGTTACCTTCTTCACAATACCTTGCTCTTCTAGATTTGCCGACTTAAGTTTTAGCTTCTCCTGAATAGCTACCGGCACCCGACGAGGTGTGTGTTGAACCGGCTGTGCTCCTTGCACCAGCCTGATGCAATAGTCTCCTTCTAATTTCTCGATTTTGTCAGAAAAGACTGGAGAAAATTGTCTGATGAGGTCTTCTTTTGTTAAAGCTGCCTTTCGATCCAGATGTTGTGGTTGGTAATCTGATTGAGACGCTTCCGTTGCAAATACTCGCGCGCCATCTGTAGGCGGATGGTTCAATTGATCGCTGTCAACATACTGAATTACGTTCATTACCAAGCAGACTTGCCGGCCTAAAATCGGTCGAATTCCAACGTTCTCAACCAATTTACAACGTAAGCGAAATCTTCTGCCATTACGCGACACCAGAGGTACTGTTTCGCCCAAAACATCTACTGTAGATCCTCCATAAGCAACCAATTTTGCCCGTTGCACTGTCATGTTGATTAGATCTTGATCGTTCGTTGCCTTTTTATAAATCTCAACCGGCAACACATTGCACTGCGCACCTGTATCTGGCTGAAAACGAACAAATGCTCCGGACTCCAGTTGACTGTTACTTGCTGTGATGGATCAAGCTGCCGTCGCTGTTCACTCTTTGTACCATTGCCCATGACAAGCACTTCTTCACAGTCTGCCTCCAGACTTCGTATATCCGACACATGACTCTGATGCGTCCGGGACTTGCAGCAGCGCGCATAGTGATTACTTTTACCACAGTTGTGACATATCTTTCCGAAAGCAGGACAGTGGTCTCTTCCGGATACGAATATTCTTATCGTGGGTTCCGCCGCAATTGTGACAACCGTTTCTCAGACTTCGATCACTAGGTCTAGCCCATTTGGCCCACGGTCCGCTCGCTCGGCCGTCCCGATTAACTGCGTGCACCCTCTCCGCGCTTTCCGTACATTCTCCGTCAAGGCGCGTATTCGCCATTGCGCTTTCCGAAGCTCGGCATATTTCGTCCGTCTTTAATTTGCCAAAGTTAACTGCGGTTCTTTTAATAACCGTTCTCGCACTTTGGTATCTCGTATACCAAAAGCGAGTCTGTCTCGTACAATTTCTTCGGTAGTAATTGAGTCAAACGAGCATTGCTGCGCAAGTCTTCGTAATACCGTCTTGTATTGGTCGTAACTCTTACCTGCCTCCTGCTGGCGTTTGTTAAACTTGTATCTCTCCATGGGTATGTTGCGCTGCGGCTGGCAGTATTCCGCAAACACTTTCAATACCGGCTCGATCTTTTTCGCATCAGTGGCCGTTGCCCAGCTAAACGTTGAGTGCACTGACCTTGCTTCCTCACCAATGATAAATAACGTTGCAACTTGCACCTCCTCGCCCTTATATTCCTAGTCCTGTGGCCGGGGAATAATTTTCCCTTGCTAGCTTAAAACTTTTCCATTTCTCGGCCGCATGCTCATTATGAAGTTCTAACATCGGAGGTGTAGCTAGAGAAGCAAGCGCCATCCTACTTCTGACACTATGTAACGTTACGCAGTACTGTCAAGCTTGAAGTGGCGTATTAGAACAACTGACTAGAACCCAACAACAAGGCATCTTAAATCATTCAGTAAACTGTACAACTGTCACCTAATGTCATATGGTTATCACTCTATCACCTCGGTGCTAACGAAAGTCACTTTACAAACTAACACCTACTCGTTACACTACGTTCTTTTCATTCTTCCCAGATTCCTTTTTGCTCGTCTTCTGCTCATCTCTCTTCCTTCTTGCCTTCCTCTACTATTCTGTGGAATTCCTTGCCTCCTTCTGTTGTCTCTGCTAAGTCTTTGAAATTTTTTCTTCGTCTTCTTGATGACTATTACTCCTCTGACATGTTTTCTTTCGGTCTTCCTTCCTAGCTTTCCTTCCCCCTCTTTTCTTTCTCTTTTGCTCTCGATGTTAAAGAGATCCCCTTGCAATTGATTAGCGTGCGCTCTTGGGTTATCCTTGGAAAATAAATATTACTACTACTACTTACTACTCAAATACAATGGTAGCATCCACCCACATCCTCAGGTTCCACGAACTAGCAGTGGAGTGATCTGCGGCGTGGCGACAGTCTTTCTCTGTCTGGCAATCCATAATAGAATATTAATAACAATAAGCTTTTTTGAAATAAATGTTTCACAAACTTTGAATCTAAGAAGACTTTCGGTGGGGGCCACGCCGCAAATTTAGACGCACAAAGTCGAATATTGCACTTCAAAGTGGTTTAGTAGCCGTTGCACTTCACAGGTAACTTGTTGGACCTTTTCATTTCGTTTTGTTTACAGTTCAAGTTCAAACACCATTGTGTGAACTCATGCTACCCGATGCACTTGCTTGACCTTGCGCCATCCGCTGCCCTGGCAACTGATTAAGATACCTGCATCCCCTCCCCCCTCTCCAATGAATAGGAATGGTTCCGAGACTGAAATGCACTAAATGTTCGCGTTTCCTTCTCCTTGTGAGAAAGGCAAACCACATCACAGTGCTTCTTTCGGAAGATAACTGCTTCCGCGCCCTGAAATACATAGCCTCGGAACCTGAAGAATCAAATTAAAAATTTTCTCTGCAAAAATATTCGCAAGTTTAGGTTAAAAACGCACTTTGGGGTGTGACAAACAGCATTTCATATCGGCAGGAGATCGGTCAGGTGCAGAATGGCACCATGAAGTCTAAGAACACAATTGGTTTATTGAAATTGCATATTATAATGAGTAAAAAGTTCCCTACAGCTGCAAAAACCTGTTGACGGAAGGGTTTTTCAAAAACATAGAAAAGCTCACCAATAACTTGCATGAACTACATAATAAAAAAAGAATAAAAACAACAACAACAGGAAATATCACATTACCTATATAGAGGAAGCATACCTGAACGTGTCATCGCAGGAAAGGAGGGAAGGGATCCAGCTGTAGTCGATGTCGCGGTCGACGTTCCGTCCGCCATTCAAGCAAGGGGAAATTTCACCAAAGAGAAAATAGAACATGACGTAGGACTAGACTAGCACGTCCTAAACAGCATATGACGGTGGGCTTAGTATGCTGGCCATGCACTGTTTCCTAATATTTTTTTCTTGTTCTTGGATCGAAGCGCAACATTGGGGCCAGCACACACTGAGATGGAGCACGACACTGCAGATAGGCTCCAGCTGGGCAGGTGCTGTTACGATGCGCGAGGGCGAGGCATGTACGCATGCATAGACACAGTATGTATGCATATTGACACAGTAGGCCGGAGTTCGTCACTATCAGCGGGGTATATGTAACCTAGTAGCACCGATAACCTACCACAATAGCAGATCTACCAACTACACATTATCATACCCTGCTGACCGTGTTTTATTTTTCGCAAATTTCATGGGATTAAGCGCTAGCTAAGATCTACCACACAAAAATTATTGGCAAAGCAGTCACAGCTCTGAATGGTACATCACATTATGCTTACAGTATGAACACATAGGTGCAAAAAAAAAAGAACTCAAAGAAATAAAGTTGGACTGAATTGCCTTGCTCACTACCAGAAATACCGGTGCAATTACAGAATGAGAGTCAGTCTGAAATATGTTCACAGCGCTGTCAGTGGTATGCATACAAGGAGGCTCATCATACGAACTACCAATTGTACATGGATATGTGTACAGTACTATATACCTCCAACAACACACACAACACACCCCTCAAACACACAAACAATTGCAACCCTCCCCCAAGAAACATGTCCAAATGGAATCAGAGCCACTTACACACGGACGCACATGACATACAAGTCCTGCTCAACTTGCATACTTATCAATTGGAATAATGTAGTACATGATTAAAATGATCAGTTTGAAAAAAAAGAAGAAAAAAATTTGTACAACAAAGGCTCTTTGGATACATTGACAAGATGTATGTTCTGGGAGAGAGTGAAGGTAGCACTCCAAGTGTGGATTCTTCAGCAAAATATATACAGTGGTTGCAATATATACAGTAATTGCATAAGCTGCCATAAATATTCCTTTTGATGACATACAGATCCAAGATAGAAAATGACAAGCCACAGAAGTTTTCCCACAGACTGAAAACCAAGTCGTTTTCCTGAGAACAGTTTCACGATCTTCAAGAAAAAAAAGATGGAACAACACTGCCTCAAGTGCAGAAAGGCAACGGATAACTACTAAAGTAATGAAGATGAAAGTTGTCAGTAGCTTTTCATACCCATAGCTTCCATTATGAAGACCTATTGTGCCAGCAGGGGCTGGGCTGCTTTTACACCACAATATCAGTCCAGACGATGGCTAGCAACAAGATGACACAGCCATTTCCAACTTGGCCCAGCATGATTGCTTTTGATTTGAATGAAGTACTTCATAAGAAGAAAGCACTCTATCTGCTGAGCTTGGCTTCAATGAGTCTTTCAATGACCACCTGGAGTGTTGAGTATTTTTTTTTAATCTCCAGAACCTTACACTCTTCTTCATCATGAAAACGGTCAAGGACAGTCTTGAGAAAAGGCATGGACAGGTTGAAGTACTGAGCAACATCATCTGAGATGACAACCTTACTCCTAACTTCTGCCTCCATTAACCAGATCTTTGCCACCTGATCATTGGCACCAAGATGAAGGCGAGTTAGAAGCGGACGGTCTGTATCCTTGCATTGTTGCACCTGGCCTGTGTCAGTCACTACAAACAGCGAGTACTGAGAGGGCTCATCAACTGAGCCAATCTTCTGCAATACTGCCTCAACCACCTGACAGCAAGTGCAACAACAGCAATCAGAGGAAACCTTCACTCACCACTACACCCTATAGTACACAGCAGAAAGTAGCACCTGGTTCAAAGGTGGTCAGCACAGACATTTCATATGTACTTTAAAAACAGTTACACTTACATGCACAATAATTAACACTGCTTGGACAATGATATTTGGGATGACAATATGTTCCTCGGTGCATGTTGATCAAATGTTTTTCCTTAGCTTGACTCATAGCACTAAGCTACTAATCATATCGTTAAACCAGAATCAATGTTTAGTTGTCAATGACACAACTAAAACTTGGCATGCAAGCTGCTTGTCCATTCCTAATCTAAATCAGTACTTCATCCTTTTCACACCTCACAGCACAGTGAACAGCTCTCCTCACTGTGCCCTAATGATGATTCATCAATAGTACTCTGGTTTATTTAACCCTGTTCCTTTTGTTCGTCCTATACATGATTGTGGACGAGGCCCATTAGATAGTAGGTCCTCCCGACAAAGACAGCTAAAACTGACCAAACTTCTCAAAAGCAGTCGTTTATGTAAAAAAATCCCCAAATATTCCCTTTGGTGCATTTGTTGATTTTCTACTTTCAAACAAGTCATTTTCTCATGGAGAAATAGCATTATATCCATGTACACTAACACAATACAAAGAAATTAAAATGCAAACATCACACTGAGTAGGTCTTTGTTTAAGGGTTGCACCCACTCTGTGAAAACTTCTAGAAGCCCCAAACTCCCCCAACTTTCAAGCATCCATCATGAAGAATCTCCATTTCAAAACAGCATCAAAAACTGTTGCCCCTATGAGAAGTTGAAAACTTAATCTCTCGAATCTTTCTACCCTACCACATCCAGGGTTTGTGCCCTTCCAAAATCCAAGTGAAGGCACTTTGTGGCCATGTGATTTCTTTTAACAAATAGTTTGCCAAAAGGATGTAGAGTGACCAAAAGCATTTCATTTGCCATATCATTTGAGCAACGAACTTCAAGGTACAGAGCAATTAGCCTTCGAAGATGGAGTGTCTGCCTGATTTCACAAATCAATACGTGGAATAGCACACTATGGACCCTTGTCGATTTCCTCAGCAAGATCAACATCACATTAAACAAATCATTTGCTTCTTTTACCTCCAGTGCACAGTGGACTCAAACCTGCGGCAACGCAGCACCTGGCCAAATGAAAATCGCAATCTTAACCATTCAACCAATACACCAGCTACAAAAAAACTGGCTTCATGATGCACTTTGTGGCTTTCTTGCAACACGATCCAATATCCACTGCACAAGACACTATGAAGTAACTACAGTACTGTAGCCTACCGATGCAACAACTTGAGCTAGGCCCAGGATTTATTATACTTGAACCTGCAGCAATCCAGCACCTGGCTGAGTGGAAATCACAATCTTAACCATTCAGCCAATCTGGGTGTCTACAAGTAGGGAAAGTCACAAAGCGTGCCATGAAGCCATTTTTTTTGAGCTGGTGCATTGGTCAAGCAGCTGGGATAGTGATTTTCATTCAGCTAGGCGCTGGTTCACCACAGGTTCGAGTCTGCTGTGCACTGCAGCTTGTAAAAAAAAAATGATTTGTTTATGATTCTCCTGATAAGACTTTTCTTTCAAAGCAATATTACATTATCCTGGTGCAACAATTGGCCTACAGAACAGTTTTGAAGGGGCTAGCATAGCTTTTCTTCAATTGGCCTGGAGGTGTCACAAAATGATAGCACCTAAGACCTTCATATAACAACCTATCAAGCTGATTTTGGTATGTTACCTTGGAATTGGAACCTAAGGGAATGGTAGAACCGTCAGCTTGATATGCCATTATACAAAGGTGCTAGAGCTTGAAAAAAAATTGAAAATTTGAATTTTCAACTGCCAATTTCTCCGGAAAAATCCATATTAGGATCCATAATAGTATGGGTCATACTCTGTGGAGCAGTTTTGAAAAATGGATGTCTTCCATGATGGCCCTTTGACACATGGTTGAAAGATGGTGGAATTCGGTGCTTTTAGATGTTTCCAAAGACTGCCACTGTTAAGTTCCAGTACATGGACTTCTATAGCAGGTCAGTGCAAGTTTGTGTCACTTCAGACTTGCTTTCACGTCAACGAACACCTTCACAAACACACAAACACACACACACACAGTCAGTGTTCTGAGGAAAATTGGCAGTTGTCCACAGACCAGAGGTGAGATCCATGGTGGTCTAGTGGTTATGACACGGGAAAACAAATGCTGAGACCCTGGTTTGATCCCTGGCTTTGGCTCTTTCTTTCTTTCCTTCCTTCTCCCTTAATGACACATTCGTCCAACTCAGGCTTGATTCTTGGTGACATGCTGGTGCATGCCCCAGTCAGCCAAGTAGGAGTCGGTGTACTTTGTCAGTGTTCTGAGGAAAATTGGCAGTTGTCCACAGACCAGAGGAGAGATCCACAGTGGTCTAGTGGTTATGATGCAGGAGCGCAAATCCCAAGACCCCGGTTCGATCCCTGGCTGTGGCTCTCCATTTTCCCTCCATTTCTTTCTTTCTTTCTTTCTTTCTTTCTTTTCCTTCTTTCTTTCCTTCTCCCTTAATGACACATTCGTCCAACTCAGGCTTGATTCTTGGTGACTTGCTGGGGGTTAGGGTTAGGGTAGGGTTAGGGTTAGGGTTAGGGTTCATGTCCCAGTCAGCTAGATAGAAGTTGGTGTACTTTGTCAGTGTTCTGAGGAAAATTGGCAGTTGTCCACAGACCAGAGATGAGATCCATGGTGGTCTAGTGGTTATGACGTGGGAGGGCATATCCCAAGACCCCGGTTAGATCCCTGGTTGTGGCTCTCCATTTTTTCTCCATTTCTTTCTTTCTTTCTTTCCTTCTCCCTTAATGACACACACACACACACACACACACACACACACACACACACACACACACACACACACACACACACAAAGAGCTGTATTGGCTGTGAGAATGTTTCATAAAGTGACTTATCAGGCAAAGTGTTAAGCCTTAAGAAGCACAATATAGGCAAAATTAATATGAAAGTAAAACAGCAGCATAAATACTTAACCCTCAGTTGATCATTGCCGTCTTTTTGCACATGACTTTGGAGAAAACTCTTTAGGATTGGAAAGGCCTACAGCTACATACCGTAAGATGTTCTCCAAATGTACACCGGTGGCATGACTCTAAGCCCTTGCATGTGATTCTGGACCTAATTGAGACAGGATAGGCTTTAGAGATTGACAGTAGGTCCCTGGGCCATATGTATACATGAAGGAGGCTTAGGAACATAATATCGTATTAAAACAACCAGATAGCTGTAACTGGGCAAACAGTTTCCTGTGCGGGCTTGTAATAGTATTGTTGCCATAGAAGACAAAAGAAAAAGTAAAGACAGGAAAGAAAGAAAAACAGTGCACATATCTTTCTGAAGCATTGTGCACATGGGTGAAGTACATGCTGTTAAATTGTGAAGACAAGCCTTTTTTAACAGACAGGAGAGGGAAAGAGCAAGGAGAGAAGGAAGATGAGAAAGAAGGGAGAGAGAGTGAGAGAGGCAGAAACACAGAGAGATAGAGAGAGAAAGGAAGGGAGGGAGACAGAGAGTAAAAAGAGAGAGAAAGAAAGAGGGAGAGAAAGAGAAAGAGAGAGGGGGAGGGAGAAAGGGAGAGAAAAACAGAGAGCCGAGATAGAGAGAGAAAGAAGGGAAGAGAGATTGACAGAGGGAGACAGAAAGCGAGAGGGGAAAGAGAGATACAGAAAGGAGAGACTCTTGGGAAGAGAAAGTCAGAGGGAGAGAGAGATACGAACAGAGAGGGGAAAGAGGCAGATAGAGAGAGAGAGAGAGAGAGAGAGAGAGAGAGAGAGAGAGAGAGAGAGAGAGGGAGATACAGAGAGGGGAGAGGTGGAAGGCAGGAGAGAGAGAAAGAGAAAGACAGAAGAGAGAGAAAAGGGAGAGAAAGAGGAAGAAAGGGGAAAATATAGCATAAATAGGGAGGGAGATGGAAAAAAAGGGATAGAGAAAGGAAGACTTGGGTAAAGAGAAAGATATATAGAGGGAGAGAACGATAGAGAAAGAGGGTTGGAGAGAGAAAAAAAGAAAGAGAGAAGGAGAGAGAGGGCAGGAAGAGAAAGGATGGGTAGAAAGAGTGAGGGAGAAAGGGTGTTGAGAAAGAGGGAAGGAGGAAGGGAGAAACGGAAAGAAAGACGGAAGATGGGGGAGAGAGAAAGATGAAGAGAGGAGAGATAGAGAGAGGGAAAAAAATGGGGAGAAAGGTAGAAGGGGAGGAGGGAGAGAGAGCAGAGAAAGAGAGGGTGCTGAGAGAGAGAGGGAAGGTGGGAGAGAGAAAGAGAAGGAAAGATGAAGAGAGGGGACATGAAGAGAGAAAGGGAAAGAGAAAGGGAAAGAAAGGGGAGGAGAAAGCTAGAGGGAGAGAATGAGGGTGAAAAAGAGAGACACACAGAGGGAGGGAGGAAGGGAGGGAAAGAGAGACAGGATGGCAGAGAGAGAGAGAGAGAGAGAGAGAGAGAGAGAGAGAGAGAGAGAGAGAGAGAGAGAGAGAGAGAGAGAGAGAGAGAGCGTAAAAAGGGAGGGAGATGGAAAAAAGGGGCAGGGAAAGGTAGAGGGAGAAAGAGGGAGAGGGGAAAGAGCGATAGAGAAAGAGGGTTGGAGAGAGAGAGAAAAAAAGAAAGAGAGAAAGAGAGGGAGGGAGAAAGAGAGAGGACAGGTAGGAGTGAGGGAGAAAGGGTGTTGAGAGAGAGAGGGAAGGAGGAAAAGAGAAATGGAAAGAAAGACAGAAGAAGATGAGGGACAGAGAAAGACGAAGAGAGAAGAGATAGAGAGAGGGAAAGAAATGGGGAGAAAGGTAAAAGGGGAGGAAGGAGAGAGAGCGGAGAAAGAGAGAAGGGCAGAAAGACCGAGGGAGAGAGGGTGTTGAGAGAGAGGGAAGGAGGGAGAGAGAAAGAGAAGGAAAGACAGAGGGAGACAGGGGAGAGAAAGATTAAGAGAGGTGAGATGAAGAGAGAAGGGGAAAGAGAGAGGGGGAAAGAAAGGGAGGAGAAAGCTAGAGGGAGAGAATGAGGGTGAGAGAAAGACACACACACACACACACACACACACACACACACACACACACACACACACACACACACACACACACACACACAGAGGGAGGGAGAGAGACACAGGATGACAGAGAAAGACACAGAGAGAGAGAGAGCGTAAAAAAGGAGGGAGATGGAAAAAAGGATAGAGAAAGGGAGACTTGGGGAAAGAGAAAGATAGAGGGAGAGGGGAGAGAACGATAGAGAAAGAGGGTTGGAGAGAGAGAAAAAAATAAAGAGAGAAAGAGAAGGGGGAGAAAGAGAGGATAGGTAGGACTGAGGGAGAAAGGGTGTTGAGAGAGAGGGAAAGAGGAAGAGAGAAACGGACAGAAAGACAGAAGAGGATGAGGGACAGAGAAAGATGAAGAGAGGAGAGATAGAGAGAGGGAAAGAAATGGGGAGAAAGGTAGAAGGGGAGGAGGGAGAGAGAGCGGAGAAAGAGAGAAGGACAGAAAGACTGAGGGGGAGGGTGTTGAGAGAGAAGAAAAGGAAGGAGAGAGAAAAAGAAGGAAAGACAGAGGGAAACAGGGGAGAAAAAGATGGAGAGAGAAAGGGAAAGAGCGAGAGAGAGGGAAAGAAAGGGGAGGAGAAAGCTAGAGGGAGAGAATGAGGGTGAGAGAGAGATAGAGACACACAGAGGGAGGGAGGGAGGGAGGGAGGGAGGGAAAGAGAGACAGGATGACAGAGAGAGAGAGGGAGAGAGAGAGAGAGGGAGAGAGAGAGCATTAAAAGGGAGGGAGATGGAAAAAACGGATAGAGAAAGGAAGACTTGGGGAAAGAGTAAGGTAGAGGGGGAGAGAGGGAGAGAACGATAGAGAAAGAGGGTTGGAGAGAGAGAAAAAAAGAAAGAGAGAAAGAGAGAGGACGGGTAGAAAGAGTGAGGGAGAAAAGGGTGTCAAGAGAGAGGGAAGGAGGAAGAGAGAAACAGAAAGAAAGACAGAAGAGGATGAGGGACAGAGAAAGATGAAGAGAGGAGAGATAGAGAGAGGGAAAGAAATGGGGAGAAAGGTAGAAGGGGAGGAGGGAGAGAGAGAGCGGAGAAAGAGAGAAGGACAGAAAGACTGAGGGAGAGAGGTGTTGAGAGAGAGGGAAGGAGGGAGAGAGAAAGAGAAGGAAAGACAGAGGGAGACAGGGGAGAGAAAGATGAAGAGAGAAAGGGAAAGAGAGAGAGAGAGGGAAAGAAAGGGGAGGAGAAAGCTAGAGGGAGAGAATGAGGATGAGAGAGAGAGAGAGAGAGAGAGA
>JAOWAW010120474.1:0-12490 GCA_028565695.1 Nicola tetela
CTGAAAGCGCAGTTACTGCGCTTTGTCCTATTCGAAGTTATGGGACTTTTTTTTCACCCGGTCCGCTTTTAAACCCCGGTCCGCTTTTGAGCCCCAGACTCTACTGCTCCGCTTAGTCTGTTTAAATTTTTCCTCATACTTTAGAAGCTTCAATGGAACAACAGAATCAGCATCAAGAAGAAAATGCAGAAGAGGAAGAGGAGGAGAAGGAAGAAGAAGAAAAGGAAGAAGAGGAGAATGATGGTGAGGAAGAGGAGAAGGATGAAGGTGTAATTGACACAAAACTAGCGAGCATTAGCAGTGAGAAGTCTCTTCATGAGGTGGATGAGAATGAAGTGGATGGTGACAGTGATTCATCCAAGAAGGAACTTCTTGACTCTCTCAATGTTAGCAGTTCATCTCTCCTTGGAGAGGATGGAGATAATCTTGAGCAGGCAGTTACCAGCAGTGACAAACAGGTTCACACTGTAGACTTAACACAAACCAGTTTTGAGGGCAACCTTCACACAAGAACTAATGAACCTCAAGAGGATGATGGTTCAGGTGCAGTCTTCAAAGAGCCACTTGATGCCAACTTTGAAGAAGGTGTTGAAGAGAAGCTGTTGGGTAGATCACTTACTCAAGCTGACAGTTTCCATCAAGAGGAAACCGTCCATCATGAAGTTGTGGATTCCCAGGCTTCCTTGCAGCAATCAAGCCTCAATGTCCAAGTGACTAGTCTGATGAACGGTGACCTCGAGAGATGCTCACCAGCGGTTGATCAGGCAGAAAGTATTGCAGCGAAATGGCGGTTCATCACTCTTGGTGGAGAGAAATACAAGTTTAATGAAATGAGACTGCCATCAAAGGAGGAGAAAGAGCGGTTGATCAAGGAAGGTGCTCCACGTTGGAAGAAAGTCATTTGCAAATTGCCATCAGGAAATGGAGGCTCGGCATATGAGTATGTGGACGAGCAGCACTTTGCAACATCATATGAAAATGATTGAGAAAGGTGCCAAGGTGTTTTGGAAGACTGGCTGGCAAAAACGAGTGTAAATCGATTAGGTGGTCTCTATGATGTGTACAGAGCGGCTGGTCTTGGACGAGTTGCTGAAAGCTTGCTCAAAAGATGTACGGAATGACCACCATGGTGACAGCCAAACAGATCTGAGTGCTCGGGACAGAACGTCTGACTAATCTCAATTTTCGCAAGTGCTAGTTTTAGAAATGTTGCTACTTCAGTGATCTGCTGCTTTTTGACAACCAATTTGCACTAAATTAGCTGTTGAGATTTGTTGGCACTGTATGGATGTGGCAGTTCACGTACGTACAGACATAGAATTTGATGCTGATAATAATTATTGACTACCTTACTACGGAGATTTATGATAATCATCACTGCAGGCTGTGCACTTTGATGCCACATTGCACTATATAGCCAATACAAACTGTAAATATTCGGTGTGGTATTGATCTGAGGGAGAATGTATTTATTTGTCTGCAATTTTATGAATTGATAGCATTTCTGACATTGAGGTTGAGCAGGAGGGGAATTAATGTGTGATGTAATATTTGCTAGTGATTGTGTCAAATTTGAACAGATTGAAACTGCACAGTTGAGTCAACAAGTTATTACCCGAGCTAGGCCCAATGGTTCCTCCGGCAATTATTTGCAATTGTGTGTGTGTTCATGTATAAGTGTGTTACACATACTGAGTACCTACCAATTTCCATGGTTTCCTATAAAAGGCAGTATAGCATACAGACTCGAACGGTTTTCAGTGACAGACCTACCATTGGCACTGAGAAGGGTAATATGGATGCCCATACGTCTCGTAGTCATGTTTCCAGCACGCATGGTACTCCCTTAGCACAATCGAAAGCTTACTCTAGCCCTGGCCCCACAATACGTAGGAAGGCCCTGCCAGGGTTCCTCATAACAAAGTGTACACGTATATGACATTGATGTATGTAGCAGTGTGTGTAAAGGTGAATGGTAAAGTGAACATATCCCGAATGTGCATTGACCAGTAACAAAGGGCTTTTGCACACTTATAATTATCTGACAGCGTAGACATGGCCCTACCGAGGTGGGTGAAGCCTCACAATTCCTTTAAGACCCTGGATAAAGGTCTAGCAAAGCCTCCCAACCTCAGTTAGGTGAGCCCTGGAGTGTGGGATGTGTCTAGCTGAGGATGTGCACAGGTAAGGAGCATTCTTTGTGTAGCAATATGGGTGTCTAGCAGCATGGTGTTCTTTCTCAGTTAACCTGTTTACAGTGCTTGAGTCACTGAGTTTGTTAGATAAAACTAGAAGAGCTATTCATAGTATAGATGTGTGTCACCTTCTTCTATGTCTAGGGCTGTGCTGCATTACTCAGAGTACTTGTATGTTGTACATTTTGTTAATTTTATGATCGACTTCTTTTAAAATGTTTGTTAGCAGCCAGAGGTTTTGGATGCCGTGATTAGTGGAGAAAAGACAAAGAGCAAGTATCATTTCTATAACATACTAGTACAGTGATAGATACTTATTTTCACGCACTTTTGTTTGTCTTTTATCCTGTGTGACACAGCATTGGTGGCTCTGTACCAGTACAGGCCCATCAATGCTGACACGTGAACATAGTATACACGTATAACCATCACAATTTTTTGAAAGATGCATCTTGAGATTAACTTCTTACTTCTACTTTGGACAGGGTAAATGACAGAAAAGTGCTCATGCCAAAATGCGTATTCAGCCATTACTAGCCCAGAGAAATGTGGAATTCAGTAATTTAAACGATTCAATAAGTCTTTCAAAATCTCACAGGGTTTTTGTTATTAATTTTGACCATTTGGTTGAGTGGTGCTTTCAGACCTTTCTATTCAGACCAGCTTAATTGCAATAAAAAGTACACACAATGTGCTTATCTCCAATTTATTCTTTTCACAATTAATAAATTTCTAGCACAGTTTAAACAATGTGTACAAAACAAGTCATCTGCTAATTACTTAATTTACTATTTTTCTTTTAATCACTCATCAATCAGACATACAGACATAAGACTTTTGAGGATAGAGCCATCAATGACAAAAAAAAACATCAACAGCTCTGAACATATGGACCATGCGAGTAATCAATGAATCATGGCATGATGCTGCAAACATTTTGATTGATTTGAACATTTACATATCAATCATGTCATTGTGCAATTTAAGTTGTGCCACTAGAGGCATTGCTTGATCTGTTTCATAGAAATCGACACTAGCTTGTGATCAACTAACTACCAAAATGTCATTCCTGGTCTCTTGAAAACCAAAGCGAGAGTAAACTATTCCACGAATGCCTTCAATGACATTAGATTCTCGTCTGCCAGCATTGTATATCATGAGGGTACTGGCTTCAAAGTCCAGCATGAATGAAGTGACTTCACCCGTACTTGTACGCAATCCAGATGACCTGAACTTCACTTACACTTCAACTTTTTTTCCCTGCAACATTTTGTGCATCTCCCAGTAATTTAAGCCCCACCCTGAAAATCCTTCTTTGGCCTCACCAGAAAACCCAGCCACTTTAGCAGCAACTCCGACTCTGATTCTCTGCTCTCCACCAACTTGAACCTGCCAGTGGTGCTTTCCACAGGACATTGGTGCTGATGCTACTGCAACACTAGGTACTTTTTGTGAATACTCTCTAGCTGTCATGCCACAATTCTCCTCCCGAAGGCAGACAGAGAGTGGACATGTTACTGGGTCTATTGTCCATGCGGTAAGGATAGCTGAGTTGGGGCTTGGTGTGCCATCTTGTTTGATAATCACAGTCAATGCTTCTGGAATTCTTTCATGATTAGGCAGCTCCAGCAAAGCAGTAAGCTTCACCACGTTTTGGGATTTATTCAGATTTACCTCACTGAGAGCTTCAAGTGGCTGTTCCATTTGCAGGGTGATGCCAATATCAGCACCAGGTGAAGTTATTGCATCACTTCCAGGTGAAGATAAGCTGAACTGGATCCCTCCAAACAGTTGCAGCAAACTCTTTGTATTGGTCTTCTTCAGAGTGTCTTCTTCAAGAGGCAGGCCTATCCAGGAAAGAAGGCAGGGGTGGGAGGGGTGGGGTAGGAGGTGGGAGTGATTGCGCTTACTAAACAGTTTGACTTTACAGATTTATGGCGATACAGATATTATTATGTTGATCTACTGACAAGCTGCCCATCTGGCAAATGTGTTTTCATGCTCATCTGTAGGATCTGCTAAAGTACATTGAACATGGCAGCGTTGATTCTATTCATTCAAATCAAACTACAGCCTGAGCTTAATTGAACAGCAAACACAGTTCTCTACTAATTCTCTCAAATAACTTTGAAACGGAGGATCTGGATTTGAAGTTTTTTTTCACAATCTTCAGAGTGTTGCTGGAGGCATACAACATTACTTGGATTATGTTGATATGGTTCTTACATTTCTTTCCAAAGTCACAAAATGTGACTTACGGAAAACAACTGAACCATAAGCATGACAATCCAGTGGAGCTGTGTGATCGTTATCCTGCCAGCAGTAGGTAGCAATTTCCTACAATGACCTGCACTGAAATGTTTGGCTTGTACTAGCCAGATGCATGACCGACCCTCTTAAGTTGAGTGGGAATGCCAAACATTTTTCGGCATGAATACTACTTTCATTTTCATCACATGTCATTTGAATTTACGCTGATATACATGTGCAGGCAATCAACATATATCACCACACACACACACACACACACACACACACACACACACACACACACACACACACACACACACACACACATATACACATGTACACTCACATGCAAACACTTACAGATAGACAGACCATACATATGCACACACTCACATGCTTTTGCACACACACACACACACACATGTAATTACACACACGCACACAGCTGCAAAAATACACTCACAATTACATGCAGACACATACACACACATGTACACACAAGATGCACATGACTCGACCGAGTGTAGTGCTGAACTCATTTTAATTGATGTCATATAGGCATACAACTGAACAGCCTTTGTGCCATCTTCTTACTAAATTGTAAAGGAGATCCTGTATGCAAGCATATG
Organism: Nicola tetela; assembly: GCA_028565695.1. Lineage (NCBI taxonomy): Eukaryota > Metazoa > Porifera > Calcarea > Clathrinida > Clathrinidae > Nicola > Nicola tetela. The sequence goes on from JAOWAW010120474.1 coordinate 5,075, forward strand.
ATGCTGCACACAAATATGCAGGGAACAGCAGGAAGGGAAAGTAGTATTTCGGACAAACATAATCACCGCAGACATCTCTATTAATCAAAAAGTCGTTCAAGGTCAGTCTTTACCCTGGCAATTTTGAGCTCTGAAATTACACTACTAAACAAATAGAATTATTACAGACACAGCTTCTGCCACCAGTGAACAGTGTGTCTGCATCATGTGACAAGTGTTCAGCAAAAATCAACTTGAATCCATGTACATACATTACATGTCCTGTGGCAAAATGACAACGAAGGTTGATCCTAATAAGAAAACAGTGAACACAAACAAATAAATGCACAAGATGCAAAGGGTTATTAGGAGAGAAACACTTCAGTCATCCTGAGAGACATGACGTTTCCTGGAGCAATGTGAAGTTTGCAAATAAAATAACGCATTGATCATGGTGAAGTATGTAGATTGCAGTGTTCATTGCTTTCCTTGTCTTGCATGGGTTACTGCTGGCTTAGCTGCTCATCACAGTGTGTTTGTAAGAAATCATCCAACCAACGTGATTTGGTCGTTCTTGTTATGCAGTCCAAAGCATGGAAAAACTGTGCCATGAACACCACTGATTACATCTGATTGCTGCCTGCCAGGATTGTGAATGGCAAGGGTGCCAGCCTCACAGTCAAGGGTGATAAAAATACACTCAAATGAATTTGCATGCAAGTGGGGATCATGCATGCAGTCACCTTCCCATATTTTTGACCGTTAGCAAACTTATGCAATAGCAAATACGTATACTTTCGTGAAGCTGGACAGCGTCGTCTCTGTGGGTTTAAGCACCACCCAGTAAATCCTTCCTCTGCCTCTCCGGAAAATCCTGCTTCTTGGGTTGTAATTCCAATCCGCAGCTCCTCCCTGCTATCAATTTGGTCAATTCGAATTTTCCAGCTGTGTCTTCCGCGGAAAATCGGTACTGATCCAACCAAGACACTGGGAGGACGATGTGAAAACTCCCCCGCTTTAGCATTTAGTTTGTTCTCGCTGAGTTGTACAGTGAGTGGACATGACTTTGGATCGAATGACCAAGAAGTGATGACTGAAGAACTAAGAACCGGTTTGCCATTGTGCCTGACAGTCACTGAAGATGATTTTGACATCTCTACATCATTGGGAATTTTCAAGAGAGTGGTAGCCACCACACCACCATCGTGGGGATGCAATTTTAACTCTCCAACGGTTACAAGAGGTTGCTCCCTCACCTCAACCTCGCATGAAGCTGTTGAATCACAGTCACGTGAAGAGATATCAAATTGAAGGCCTCCCACAGCTGTAGCAGACTCTCTGCATTGGTGTCCCTCAAGATGTTGTCTGCCAAAGGACTGCCAATCCAAGACAGGTGGCATTTCACCGACACTGTCTCATCAATACATTTCAGCACATCCATACGATCTACTTTGACCGCTCCAACGTCACCGACAGCATCCACACTGGTTGCTTCCAAAATTTCTTTAATGGCACCACATGGCTTGAAGCTGAGGAATGTTTCTACTGGCACACCTTTCGCAAAGTCTGTTGCCAATAGAGCGTTCGCTCCCTCAGTTAGGTTACCGAGTTGTTTCTCGATTGATCCCTGCAGCTCTAACCGTGCAACCCCGTCTGTCAAGTCTAACGCTTTGTTGCCCATAGTGCGAGCAACAGCGCACAGACGCCTCATTCGTTTGGCCTCCAATTGCACCTTCTCCAACGGTAACCGACGGCTTGCATGGGTATGCGCCAACATATCCGAGAGTTCCTGTTCGCGCCGTGTCAGTTCCTCATGCAGCCTCTTGAAGCACGCGGAGATCTCGTTGGAGACGGTTTCTGCACGCTCGTCAATTTCATCAATTTTGTTCTTCGCTTCATGTTCCAGGTTCTGGAGCTTGTCAATCAGATCAGCAATCTCCTCAGCTAGTCGCTGCTCCAAGACCAGCCTTGACGACTTGAGGATATCAGCGCTCGCTGTACTCACGTCGTGTCGGACGTGGCTTCCGTCGCATGGCTCACAATCGGGGCAGAAACACTTCGAACAAGTGGAACAGTAGAGAGTCGTTGGCTTGTTGTGCAGCCTACACAGCACTGCTGTGCGTTCATCTCTGCGGGTCGGCCGTTCGTCATTGTCGCTCAAGACGTGATTGCGTGTTTGTTTGCTCTTCGCATGCGCTTTCTTGTGAAAAGAGCAGAGAAGCAACCCGCATGTTAAGCATTTCCCCTCCGCCTGTTCCGAATCCTCTGGACAACAATCCTCACAACTGGCCTTTGCTGCCTCGCCATTTAGCATAGAAGGTCGGTGAGTGATGGAGACATAGTGCATTGGCAAGAAAGATGTACCGTCTGGGGGAATGGCGGTGAACTGTCCACAGCTCACGCACATCGTCGTTCCGTCCAGCCTGATCCGACCGACTAGACATTCTTGACAGATCGCATGAAGGCAGCTCAACACGCGCGGCTGGAGACTTGGTCGGTGGCACACGACACAACGAGAGAAATCGTCATCCTTATCAAACTCAAATGTTTCCTCGTCGATCGCGACTTCCCACAGTTGCATTGACCCCTTTTCTGAAGCCATGTTTGTTCTTTCACACCTTTACAAATGGACATGTATTCTGCATATAGAGAACTGGGACCATGCAGAGCCTGGGCGGCGCTCTGAACTCCATTGGCGTGTCTCAGCCTCTATCTTGGCCAACAGCTGTGCTGTCACTCATTTCACAGTGCAGTGACGGATATTGAGTTGCCTCTGCTCGATCAAGCATGCTTAATCGCACCGTGCCAATCTCCTAAACTTCATCTTTCCTGTATAGTCTGGTGATGTTCTCTCAGCTTGACACTTTGTATTCTGGAGTGGATAAAATAACTTGGCACCCGACTAAAACGCGAAATAACTTGACAACCAACTAAAACACCGGAGGTAGATCATTTATCGACCGAGTGTATATAGAATGGTCTCCAGTACAGAGAGCTGCAGAGGCGCTGGTTTCTGAACGTGATGGCCACTTTAGCACTGCCCCGCCGCTATCTGCACGTGCAACACAACTATAAGTGCAGTACAGCTATACGATTGACATTTGAGCAACATGGTACCCGAGTTCTCGCCAGATTAGGAAACCATTGACATGGCCTAGAAAATGGTCTCTCTCTGACCTTTTCGTTATTAAAAGGCGGCAGATAAACCGCGGACGTACATGTATGTACAGTAGGACATTGTAGCCCGTTGTCCTTGTGTTGTGCAACTTGAATATATTCATAAAGAATATGTGGCACGTATGCTGTGCGCGTGTACAAGCGCAGGTGTTTGAGCGACATTATGCGTGCTAGCTGGCTGCATACGTGCATCATGGTAGTCTTAGGGGACGCAATGCTACATAACTCCCACACACTATAACATTCTATGCCAGTACACGTGTGTGTATGTGCGTGCGTGCTTGTGTGGGTGGGTGTGGGTGGGTGGGTTTATGGTTGCGTCTAGTAAACAGTTTGACGTTCCGGGCCAGATTTAGGACAATACAGATGTTATTATGTTGATCAACTGACTAGCTGGCCATCTGCATGGTGAATGCGCTTTCATGCTCGTCTATAGGATTTGCTAACTTCAATGAATATGACAGCGTTGTCCCTGTTCATTCAAGTCAAACTACAGCCTGAGCTTAATTGAAAAGCACACATTTGGTTACCTGTTCTCTCAGATCAGTATGAAATGGAGGATTTGTAGTTTTTTCATAATCTTCAGAGTGTTGCTGGAGGCTTGCAATGTTACCTGAACGACGTGATATGGTTCTTACATTTCTCTCCAAATTAAAGCTGCAAAATGTGACTTGCAGAAAACAACCAAACCATAAGCATCACAATGGAGTTGTGTGATCGTCTAGCCATAGGTAGTAGGCAGCAATATCCTACATTGGTCTACACTCAAATGTTTGGCTTGTACCAGCCAGATCACGGTCAGCCCTCTGAAGTTGAGTGGGAATACCAAACATTATTTTGGCCTGAAATCTTTTTACAATTTCATCATGTGTTGTTTGAATTCATACCGACACACATGTGCAGACAATCAACATGTATCGCCACACACTCACAAATATACACATGCACAGTAACACTTACAGACAGACAGACCAAGCACACACACGCACAAACACACACACGCACAAACACACACACGCACAAACACACACACATGTACACACACAGCTGCAGAAACACACTCACAAACACAGACACATTCACACACAAACTAGATGCACATGACTCGACTGAGTTTAGTGCTGAATTTGTTTTGATCAATGTCTTATCTGCACACAGCTGAAGAGCTTGTGTGCCTCTTCTTACTAACTTGTAAAAGAGATGCCAAATGCAGTCATATGACGCTACAGACAAAGAAGATGTAGGCCCACAACAGCAGAAAGGGAAAATAGTATTTCGGACAAACATCATCACCACAGACATATTTATCAATCAAAAAGCCATTCAAGGTCAATATTTATCCTGGCAATTTTGAGTTCTGAAATTACACTACTAAACAAATAGAATTATTACAGACACAGCTTCTGCCACCAGTGAGCAGTGTGTCTGCATCATGTGACAAGTGTTCAGCAAATATCAACTTGAATATATGTATATACATTACATGTCTTCTGTGGCGAAATGATAACTCACGTTGATTCTAGTACAAAGGAAACAGTGAACATGAACAAACAAATGCACAAGATGCAAGGGATTGTTGGGAAAGAAATGTCTCAGTCATCCTGAGATCCAGACATAATGTTTTCCTGGAGCATTGTGAAGTTTGCAAAGATAATAAAGCATTGATTGTGGTGAAGTATGCAGAATGCAGTGTCCATTGCTTTCCTTGTCTTGCATGGGTTACTGCTGGTTTAGCTGCTCACCACAGTGTATTTGTAAGAAATCATCCAACCAACGTGATTTGGTTGTTGTTCTTATGCAGTCCAAAGCATGGAAAAACTGTGCCATGAACACCACTGATTACATCTGATTGCTGCCTGCCAGGATTGTGAATGGCAAGGGTGCCAGCCTCACAGTCAAGGGTGATAAAAATATACTCAAATGAACTTGCATGCAAGTGGGAATCATGCGCACAGTCACCTTCCTGTATTTTTTTACCGTTAGCAAACTTACACGAATGTGTTGAATAGTATTGTCTCTGTGGGTTTAAGCACCACCCAGTAAATCCTTCCTCTGCCACTCCAGAAAATCCTGCTTCTTGGGTTGTAACTCCAATCCGCAGCTCCTGGTTGCTATCAATTTGGTTAATTCGAATTTTCCAGCTGTGTCTTCCGCGGAAAATCGGTACTGATCCAACCAAGACACTGGGAGGACAATGTGAAAACTCCCGCGCTTTAGCATTTAGCTTGTTCTCGCTGAGTTGTACAGTGAGTGGACATGACTTTGGATCGAATGACCAAGAAGTGATGACTGAAGAACTAAGAACCGGTTTGTCATTGTGCCTGACAATCACTGAAGATAATTTTGAGATCTCTATATCATCGGGAATTTTCAAAAGAGCGGTAGCCACCACACCACCATCATGAGGGTGCAATGTTAACTCTCCAACGGTTACAAGAGGTTGCTCCCTCACCTCAACCTCGCATGAAGCTGTCGAATCACAGTTGCGTGAAGAGATATCAAATCGAAGGCCTCCCCACAGCTGTAGCAGACTCTCTGCATTGGTGTCCCTCAAGATGTCATCTGCCAAAGGACTGCCAATCCAAGACAGGTGGCATTTCACTGACACTGTGTCATCGATGCACTTCAGCACATCCAGGCTGGTAGCTTTGACCGCTCCGACATGCCCAACAGCATCTGGCTTAGTCACATCCAAAATTTCATTCACGGCAGTGCTTTGCTTGAAGCACAGAAACGTGTCAGTCGGTGCCTTGACGGCGAGATCTGTCATAAGGAGACAATTTGCTTCTTCGTTTAGCCTCACCAGCTGTTTCTCTATGATGCCCTGCAGTTCCAAACGAGCAATTTCGTCCGTCAGCTCCAGAGCTTTCCTACCCATAGCGTAAGCAACGGTAACAAGACGTTTGCTGTGTTGGACTTTTGTCTGCAGTTTCTCAAGTGGAAACTTAATGGATGTTTGAAGATGTGCCAGTTTCTCCAAAAGACCTTCTTCACGTTTCCGCAGTTCATCATGCAACTGTTTGAAGCAAGCAGATATCTCAGCCGACACAACCTCTGCCCGTTCGTCAATTTCACCTATTCTCCTCTCGGTCAGTTTTTCCAGCTCCTGGAGTCTAGCAGTTCTGACCTCTGTCATCTTTCGCTCTAGAACTTGCTTAGTCGTCTCCAGCACCTGGCCGCTCATTGAAACGTCCTGTCGGACGTGGCTGTTATCGCAAGGATCACAGTCAGGGCAGAAACAATGCACGCAAGACGGGCAGTACAGCGTCTTTGGCTTGCTATGCAGTCTACACAACACTGCTGTGCGTCCATCCGTGTCATCTGTTCGTCCACCACAGTTACTCAAGACATGGGTTTTTGTTCGCCTGCCCTTCTCATGCGATTCCTTGTGAAAAGAACAGAGAAGAGATCCGCACGTTAGACAGTGGGCAACTGCTTCTTCTGCATCTTCAGGACAACAGTCATCGCATCTGGCGTTAGATTCCTCGCCAAGTACAGCAGAATGTCGTTGATGAATTGAGACGTAATGGATTGGCAAGAAAGCTGAGCCTTGAGGTGGAATGGCAGTGAACTGGCCGCAACTGAGACACATCGTCTTTCCGTCAGATTTTATCCGTTCCACCAAGCACTCGTGGCAGACCGAATGAAGACAGTCCAACAGACGTGGCTCAACTGTTCGTCTATGGCACACGACGCAAAGGGAGAAATCTTCATCCATACCAGCTTCTCCGAGGTCCTCAGAGGAAGCGAAATCCTCAAGCTGAGAATTAGCGGTCACTGTCACTGCCGCCATATTACAATTCCTGCGCACTGCATACCGTGATGACAAAAATCGTTTACGATGGGACGCCGCAGCTCCAAGCAGTCGAGCAAATCTATGCATGTGTAGCCCACTACGATTACTCTGTCAGCTTCGGCTCTCTCGCTGCTCTAAAGGTTTGCCTTAGAAGTTAGATGTGCTGATCACAAAGGGTATCATGAATCAGTTGCAGGATAAATTTCGATTCCCCGGCGCAGCGTCTACGTCTTGGGTACCACGGCCTCGGAGGCGCAACGCAGCGCCTGCGTAAACGTTGACAAGTGGCGTGCGCATGGAGCTGTCGCAGGCCATATGGTTTACGTATAGCGCACGCCTTCATTGAAGCACTCGTTGAAGATCTACATTGCATACAGGACTAGGACGGGGCTGCTACAAGTTGCAACAAAGCTGAGCTGCTTTGGTTGGGACAAACGAGGTTGTAATTGTGTTTACAGCGACAG
>JAOWAW010120496.1:0-12488 GCA_028565695.1 Nicola tetela
AGGGACCGGCCATCGATCAGTATCGTGGTTCTATTCGTGAGGTGTCGAGAGCTACATAATTATAGGGTCATGGCGTGCAGTCATCGGCAGGGAATCGGCGATGGACACTCTACTGATACTCTGTACTCACACGTACTCAGCGTCAGAGCGCTAGAGCGTCGAGCGCCAGAAGAGAACTTGAGATGATCCCGTGATACATTACACAGTTTATCTGGGCGATGGGCGTTGTTACTATTTTTGGCGTGGACGCCACGGCCAAATTCCAGGAGCTCGATCGCGCAGCCCGCTGCGTGATTCCCGGCGTTTACTATATAGCTACATGTAGTGTCGTTGAGCCGACTTAATTCTGCGCATGCATGACAAGCTACGGGAAAACCAGGAAATGCAGGAATGGCACCTCGTACAAAACGTCATCTTTACGTTATTTTGGGCACTCGCGCTACTATACTGATTGTACACTCGTACATTCTAGTTTAATTTTGTCCCAGCTTCCTAGGAAGCGTTGTGCATCGTTAAAATCTTCAAAAATAGTTGGTTCAACCGTCGTTTCCTCGTGGTCTGGTTGTATCTACTTTGTGCAGTAAATTACGTGGTACCGAGTTTGATCCTTGTTCTTTTTTTTTCTTTTTGAACTTTTTCCAGCCCTTGATTTTTTGGGGTTAGAGTTTGGGTTAGGGTAGGGTTAGGGTTAGGGTAGGGTTAGGGTTAGGGTTAGGGTAGGGGTAGTTTGACATTTGTTTTTGCGAGAAACATTGTCGATGTTGAGCGAGTCACGCGACTCAGCCGAAAGAGGACGTTTTGTACGATGTGCCATTCCTGTATTTACCGGGATTCGCACCACAAATGAAGCAGGTGCACAGTGCGCTGAAGTAGTTACCATGGTTACAGACTGCATTTAGCTAGAATGGATTGTATTGTCATATTGCAATTGTAGGAAAGGCAAAACTGAATATAGCTGGTAGCATCACTCCCTAGCCACATATATTTGATTTATGGTAACAGATACCACTACTTACACACCACCACCAGTGTTGGTGGCATTTGTACATTGGCAATTTTGAGATAAAAGCTTGAGGTTGACCAAGTTAGCCAATAGCTGTAATGAGTAATCTGGGTTGGGCTGCTGAGACTCAGCTGGGTGTGATTGTACGGTCTCACATGCTAAGATTTTTATCATGCGTATCTGTACAGTCAGGCCGTTTTGCACTGTCTCATCAGATTGGCTACCTGCTCTCCATCACCTACTCTGCCGTGACACAGGACTGCCAGGCCCCAAACCATCCCCACCGATAATGGAACATCAGCAGGACAATGACCAAAAGAAAACCATTAAACCTCAGTAAATCTTAGGCATGTCAAAAAGGAAAAAGAAAAGAATGTACAAGGACTGTAAACATATGCCAGAGTGTTTTACATAGCCACGTACAGATTATTTCCATGCAGTGTTGGATAATATAGTATAGCTATATACCATGTTAGTGAGTGGTACACAAGATAATACTGATTGAGTACAGCCATAACATCATAGCAGTGTAGGAGTGAAGTGATATGATATCATGTGTGCTGCTGTGTTAGGTCAATCTATTGATTGAAAAAAAATGTAAATCAGTGATATAGCACAGCTGTCTCCTTATCATAATGAATTATACTGACTCAATTTTGGTGATATGCTTGAACACATTGATTTTTTTCTGTTAATGATGTAATCTGCCTGGTACCAAGCAATGTAATTTTTTTTCTGAAAGTTTGTCAAAATTCATCTCACTATGGTGAGGAATCTCCAAAGTAGGAGAAGACAAATGCTCGACTTATTTTCTGCCCTTGCTGACTTGACATGAGCTCTGCCAAGAGTTTGTTTTGCCACATCATCTGCTGCCGTACAGCCATCTCTTCATTAAACTTTCGGTCTACTTCTTCTCGGAGACGCTCCCTCATCTCCTGTTCCTCCTGTTGCTGCTGCTTCCATTCAGCCATCTCTTGTTCATAGGCAAGTCGGCGAGCTTCTCTTTCTGCCTTGGTGTTTGTATCTGCCTTAGTTATCTTTTCAAGAGAAACAGACAGTAGATCTGACTGACTGGCTGGCTGTTCATCATTAGAACAAGTTGGCTCTTCTATCATCTCCATCTCATCCAACAAGGCCTCATTGACAGCCTGTGTGTCTTCTTCATGTGGCTGTTCACTGTTCTTATGCTGTTCTTGTCGTCGTTGTGCTAAACGCCGCAGCTCCAACTCCTTCCTCTTCTTCTCGGCTTCAGCTTCGCGCCTTGCTCGTTGCTGAGCACGCCGTGCTTCTGCTGCTTCTTTCTTCTCAGCTTGTTTCTTTCTTTCCCATTCAGCTGCTTCTTTTGCCAAACGCTTCTTCTCCTCTTCTTTCTGTAGTCTCTCTCTTTCTTCTTCCAAATGCCGTGCTTCTTCCTCTGCTTGTCTTTTCAGGAGTTCTTCCTCCTTGGCTGCTTTCCGCCTTCGTTCTTCTTCTTCAAGCTTGCGTTGCCGCTCTTCCTGTAGTCGTCTTGCATGTAGTTCTTGTTCTTCAAGTCGTAGTTTTCTCTCTTCTTCCTTTCTCTGTTTCAGCTGCTCCTGTTTTGCTCGCCTTTCCTCACTCCTACGTTCCTGTTTTTCAACAACTGCCTCTTTCTTTCCCTTCTCCACTGTTGCTGGCTCATGCATTGTTCTCTCAACACTGTGATGGGAGCAAGAACTTCCTGGTCTTGAGTGAGAGGAACGCATGCTGCGTGCTGATGGTAGACGAGCAGATTTTTGCCGGTGTTGGGCAATGTTTGAAGTCTCCATCAAGTCCATCAGCTGAAACAGAATCAAGGAAAGATTGTTGATCATAAACAACTTAAGGCTGATAATAGATCTGCATAACTGTACACCAGTCTTAAAGAGCATTGTGATGATTCAGAAATATCACTACAGGCCCAAAATGATTTTCAACCAATATCAGTCACCAAAGCAGAAGCCAAGCAATGGCTTCACTTGCCAAACTGGATGTAGATATTATACTGCCACTGTTTTATGTTTTCCCTCCTCTGTTTGCCAAATTTGCCTGTAATGACCGACAACTAGTTGCCAAAGCGGTGGATTTGGCAGCTATATGTGACTGATTTCAGCCCCTGCTTAGTTCCTGCAACCTGGCTTTTCTGAAACTGGTGCACAGCCATTTGTACTTCTCATTGCTATAGATACAAACTGGTGGATACTAGATTTAGCAAAACCAGTCAGCAGAGAGTGGTAGCTTCATCAACAACAACAACAACAAATCAGAATGAAATGATCTACACGGCCAGTTTTATCAACACTGAACATTGTGAACTGGAGTCCAAAGTCTAACTGTCCATACATAGTCATGGTGAAATATTACAATGATGGGCTAAATGAGCTACCTACACAGGATGCTATATGTACAAGATCTAGAGTGACCTACTGGTTCTTCAGCTGAATTTCTCTGTTGATTGACTCCTTCCGGCTCTTTCCTGTGGTCATTTCTACTTTCATTGTGACCAGGTGTCACAGGAGTTTCCTCTGACTCTTTGTGATCTTTGATGACATCGGATGCAGGAGGATGAGTAGACTTCTGCAGCAGATCATTTGCTTGTGAACCTTGTTTCTGATGATGATAAACCATTGTGTTTGGTTGTTTTGAAATGGTAGGAGCGTTCTTGTCAGTGCCACTTGTTGAACTTCCTTGAAGCAAAGCTGGAGTTTGTGAAGTAAACAGTTTAGGTGGCTCCTCTCTACACACTTGTTTGTTTGCTGTTGGTGGGGACTTGTCTTCATGATTCTCTGTCACACTCTCACCCGGAACTTCCCCAAACTTGTCGTTCACGGAAGAAGCTGCAAAATAAAGCAATTTGATCAGAGATCAGATAGCTACAAAATTAATATTGGTCAAATCCTGCTCATGGCAAAAATTGACAATGTGAGAGTATTCATGATTAGGATGGCTTTCACTTACCTACAGCTGCTGTCAAACCAAATGCGCACCTTACACCAACACATTTTTCATATAAATGTCTACTAGTACACTGCAGTGTTTCTGAGAGCTTGTCTTGCTTTGCTTATCAATTTTACCAAGTTTTTCGTTTTATCAATGAGAAAACATCTTTTATATATCTCTCATCATTTGGGAAAAATTAGCAAAACAATTGATTGGCTGACTTACTGTCAAGGGATACGTGGGAGGAGGCTAGCTCAGATGAACTGCCCACAAGCTGATCTTCGTCTCCACTGTTGGTAGGCTGTCAGTGTTTTGTACATAAAGAATTTGATTTGTACTCAGTGCACTGATATAATGAACAATGGTTGCATAATGCACAGAATGATGTTGCCACTGAAGTTTTAACACCCTATAATCCTGGAAATTTTCATCAGCAAATAAATTTTGCAAATCTGCTGGCCCACCAATATGTAAGCAGAAATATTCTTCTTTGTTGATGATACTGCACTGTATATAAATGCAAGTAGGCAAAAATTTCCTAAACTCTATGTCTATGAAAATTACAAAATTTAATGCTGAAGAAAATTTCCAGGATACAGTAGAAATTTAATTGATTGTCTGTCAGCTTGTGTCTGATAAGAAACTCCAGAAAAAAGTGATTATTCAAGGGGTTCAATTTTTTAACTGTAGAACAATTCGTGCAAATAACATGTGCAGAGTCTGCATTCTGTGTATACATAAATCAGTTCCATTCGATTTGAATTCACCACTAGTTAGCTTACTTCTATCTCCATTGCTGCTGTGTGGTCATCCTTTGCTATTGAATCTCCATTATTTCTTTCCTTGTTCTTCCAGCTGGGAGGTCTGGGTCTTGTAGACACCCTCTGGGGAGGTCTTATTGTAGATGGTGATTGCTCCGCAGGCACTGAGTGGGTGTGATTGTCTCTTGTCAACTGACTGTGTTCACTAATTGATGACCTGGATGTACAGTTGCAAACAGATGATGAAAAGAAGAACAATCACTTTTGTGCAAGTGTTTTTTGTCAAAAGAGTTGTCACAATAGCTTACAAGTCATTCCAACACTGCAAATTGTAACTAGCAGGACAAGAATAATGCCAGTGCTGGTCAGTCAGTTCATATGTTTATCACGGTTGACCGATGTCAAAATAAGACAGTGAATAAAATTGAACATGTAATGCCTATTCCACTCAGCAAACATGTCTATCTGTCCTTAGCATATTATTGCCTTACAGAAAAGGATATTTTAATTACTGGGCATGTCCATGGGTGTGTGTGTCTGTGTGAAGTTTTGTGTATCTGAGCTGTGCAGCTGAGGTTTTATATGTGCCTACAGGCAGGTGCATGGGGTATGTAACAATCATTTATTTGTGCTATCTGGCAATCCCTGTTAAAATTTACTACAACTCAAATGTAGCACCTGTATGTGCCCATGTCTATGTGCACTTAAGCATGAGGGCGTATTGCACTGTAATATGCACTTGTGTAGATGTACATGCACACAAACCAACGTTGGTACTGGTATTTACAGCAGTGTGTGTCTGGGCACTATATGTATGTGCAGTATTGCATGCATACAAGAACCACAGAGAATGTAGATCTACAGATATTCCTTGAATGTTGTTTAATTGATACATACATTGGAATGCTTGCTGCACAAGAGAGAAATCCAGATACCACCACTGATAGTACCCAAACAGCTACAGCATGTGTGGACAGTACCTACCATGCCGCTTGTGGACAGGTGCCACTGTAAAGTTTATGCATGTAATCAGTGTTGAGGGTATGTAAGAAATATAGGTTCCTGCCGCACACAATAGTGCTATACCATAAGTTCTTAATGTGCATCTCACCACTTGTGTAGCTCAGGGTGGTAGTTTATGGTAGTACATCTCTCTACAGTCAAACTCAGGGATGGCTTGGCATGGTAGTACACGGCACATCTCTCTACCATCAAACTCAGGAGTGGCTTGGTGCGGTAGTACACGGTACATCTCTCTACCATCAAACTCAGGGTGGCTTGGCATGGTAGTACACGGTACATCTCTCTATGGTAAAACTCAGTGGTGGCTCGGTGTTGTGGTTCATGGTATAAACTCAGGTATGAGCTTGTCTCACATGTTTGATAATGTACTACATGATCTGTACAACTAATATACATGTATGTGCACATTTGGACTTGTCATGTGCACATTTGGACTTGTCATGTGTACATTTGGACTTGTCATGTGCACATTTGGACTTGTCATGTGCACATTTGGACTTGTCATGTGCACATTTGGACTTGTCATGTGCCCATTCACTAGCATGCAGTTCACATAAGTGCACTTAAATGTGCCTTCAACGACTCAGCTACATTCCTCCTAATGCTTCTATTTCAAGTAATTGGGCCTAAGTAAGATATTTATAATTGTTGAAATAAGTATCACATGACTTACCTCAGCTGTCCCTGTTCTGGTGGTGTACCAGGCATACTAGATAATGTTACCGATGATGTCATGTCTTTCATGTACTCTAATCCAGACTCGGACTGGTCTGCAAAGCTCCCTTCAGTAGGTGTCAGCATGTCTATGTTAGGCAAATTATTCGCAGATGATCGAGGGGATGTTCTAGAAGAGAAAAAAGAAATATGCCCTTGCCTTAAATTGTAGTTCTTACCTTCCTGCATCTGAGCAGTTCACCAACAGTGAAAGAACCTCTGGACTAACTTACAGGTGATCTTAAACCTCTATTGCTGAGGAGTGCTTATAAAGATTTCATTTCTTCTCTAGTTCCATGAGGCTACATACCCTCTATTTATCTGACCAGTGCCTCGTAGTCTGTGCAAGAAGAGCTGTACGCTTGCCCCAGGTCGATTTGCATTTGCTCTTTCGTCAAAGTGAAGCAAACGAAGATTTATCCTGTTTTCACCATCTTCTTCTGCAGACTTAGTAACATAAAGCAGAAGACATGTCCACCACCAGCAATGGTGATTGCATTAATGTTACATACAGTGAAATGTTCACCGAACCCACAGTCTTCTTCAATGCTTGTGCAGCGGAGTATCTTCATCGGATGTTTGCTTAGGCAGCATCTTTCCTGCATGAGTAGGCCAGTGGCAAATGTGCTTATAAACATGTATGTATGATAGCAGAATCCCCTTGACCTCAGTGTTTAATTTGAACCTTGACTCATGCAGGGTTCTTCTTATGTAGACAGTGGCAAGAACAATGAGCCTCGCTGCACCAGTGTCATTGACTCATTATGTATGCTAAGACTCAGCTTACCTTGTTTCCAAAGCACAACAAATTCCATTGCAAGTCTTCAACTGTTTCCAGCTTGATAGGTGGCAAGTGTGCGGCTGTTTGGTCTTGGTGTCTCCGTGACAACAAGGAATGTTGTCTTGATCTTCTATGTGTTGACTGTTGTTGGCTGTTCTCTGGCGAGACTGCCTGACTGTCAGTCCTTGGTGTTGGAGGTGGTGAAAATAAGTAAATTGAACCATTACGGGGCGTAGAAAGTTGAGCCTGAGTCGGGTGACCTATGAATCTTTCCACAGTAATCCTTGAATGACTTTGGTTACCATCACAGAAAGGTGATATTGACCCAGACAGCCCGTGCTCCACAAGACTTGGAAAGTATCCACTGGAGATAGTGGCACTGGCTCTGGTATATGCACTCATGCTATCATCCCAAGGATTTCCCAAAGTTGGCCAGCCTGGCCTCCCACCGGATGAGACAATTGAAGGAAGTCGAACGGTTTTCTCTGGAGATGTCTAGCAACAGACATATCAATGAAATATAAAAAATTCTTGGTGAAAATAATATGCACATGCTAGCAGTGACATGCTGACAGGATTTTCTATGCTAATAATCATACACCACGCTAAAGAGTCCAATGATTCAATACCTAGTAGGACTCTAGGAGCTATTATTGGACTTTTTTGCTACTCCTTCAAACTGCTTTTCCAGCCTGAAACTGTAACATGATCCCAACAACGTAGGAACCACAACAGCTCCAACATTGATGGCTCTCTACTAGCTGGAGTCTCTAGTATGTGAACCGCTGCATTGAAATAAGGTGGAGTCTCTAGTATGTGAAACCGCATTGAAATAAGGACTTAAAGGAATCTTTATTCCTAACACACTGATCTATGAAGATCTATTAATAGATTTTCTTCGAGTCATTCCACCTTGAGTACCCCAGATATTATCAGTTAAAATTTGGTTCAGAGAGCAGAAGTTAAGGTAAATACCAAGGGCAGAACTTGTCGGCTTGGTGCTAACATCGAAGTACTAAAAATGGCAGAAAGAGTTACAGTAACTGTCATGCCAGATGAGCCCAAACATACTACATTACTCCTACTTTATGCAGTGTTAATGATGCGTTACACCCAATGATCACTCAGCACCTTACACTTGGAACAGTATTAAATCAGCCTCAGAACACCGTGCATACACAGGCATTGATCAGTTTAATTCTGAGCTTTAATTAAGCTGTATGATTGAGGTAAATGGAATCCCATCCTGTGATACTTTTGTCACAGAGCAAAAGATACACATTCACGTTCCTCAAACATCTCCACCTGAAATGGTAATCAGTGCTCGGCTGAGCTTTCTTCAATGACTAACTTTCCACGAGGACTATCAACCTTGACACTGAGAAGTGGGCCTCTTGTCATCCTCTGCTTAATAAGCTTCAACAGCGCGTAAAAACTGTCTGGGTGAAACGTTCCAATTTTCTTTTTCTATATTTGATGCACTCAGGTATGTTTTATGATGACAACGGTTGCCCTCCAAAATTTCTTACTGGAGTTTAATTTTGTTGCTAGTTTGTGCATGCAGTTGGCATGCTTTCTCTCACCTCTCTTGTTAAACACGCAGACATGTCCTCTTCAGCGAAGTCTTGTGCGGACGATCTGCATGCCTGGCTCTCACACTGTCTACTATGTATCGCACGACTTGATCTTCCTGACGATGCTCCATAGCCAGAACGTACCCTGGGAGATGTTCGTATTTTGCCCTGTCGCCAGGGATCGAAACGTAGACGAGGAACGTCCACCATGCTCCTTCAGCTCCTTCACCTCTCTCGTCTTTCGTCTATAGCAAAGGCTGGCTGGCGACGCCAGGATAGCTAGTCAGCTTTTATTAGCCTGAGTCAGGCAACGTAGTGAATCGTTGAGTCATCAGTAGGGGTGAACACAGCAATAAACCACACCTTGCTCATCTTTTTTTTGCCACAGGTACCTTTCCTCTGGCAGAGTGGAAGGTTTTCTTCGCTGCTGACGCATGGTACTACCAGACTTGAAAAAGCCCTCCCATAGCTAGCGCCCAACGGGAAGTGCTACTTCCAAAAATTCCCTTTAGGGGGTAACAAGTTGGTGACAACACGAGCCACATGCACCGAGATCTCATTATCGGTTCGTTATGGGCCAGACTTGGCGTCGCGACTGCAACAGGCTCTCGATCTCGGGGCCGGGACGCATCGGCGTCAATATTGTGTCGTCTTGGTACACAACCATGGTTACTGGTCTCAGACTACGCCATCACGACTCGGCGTCAAAATGACCATGAAGTTGAAGGCATGTTATACTATACTATTACCTAATAGTAGTGACGTCATACCAAGATCTACTGAACTTTACCGCTACCATTCTGTAACTAGCTATCTAGCGCTAGCTACAATTTGCCTACGTCACGT
This sequence comes from Nicola tetela, assembly GCA_028565695.1. Taxonomy (NCBI): domain Eukaryota; kingdom Metazoa; phylum Porifera; class Calcarea; order Clathrinida; family Clathrinidae; genus Nicola; species Nicola tetela. The sequence continues at coordinate 9,640 of JAOWAW010120496.1, forward strand.
CACGGTAGAATGAACTGTATAAAAGCTCAGGCGGGGTCATACCTTCGGACAGATTTTCCTATACTTTGCCTGATTGTTCATTAATGCCCACTAATCAAATACAAACCAAGAAAAGTGAAGGTCGCTGATCATTTTGAAGAGATAAAATGCATTGTAGGAAAAGGCGATTTTGCATAGAAGTAAATGCGAATTTGATCTTTTTCACCATAAAATTGATCGGACAGATTTTGCGGAGGATCAACCAGAGCCTACCTGACTATGTTATCAATGGATGCAAAATAAAAAAACAAGCGGTCACTGGCCAAATATTTCAGTTTAGGCTACTTTTCTTCCATCGCCCAACTTCTGAGGACGTCAATTTGGCAGCATACCCTATGCACATAACTAACTTTATTTGTCTTCACGTATTTGGAATCTTCTACATGTTCCACTAAACTGCTAATAACTTGTTCGTTGTTCAAATTGATTTCAGCCACACAACCAGGTCTGTGCATGGGAAGCTGAAGCCAGCCACTGCTGTCTGCAGAGAAGTCACAATCAACGGAAACGGTTCAATAATATACATGCCATCATGCTTGTCAGCGAAGTCCCCTGGTGTACATCTTGACCACAAGAATTGTTATTATTATTTTCTTTTAAATTTCTTTGTCCTGTTCAAATCTTTGGACTGTCAACACCTTACAGGGCTGATTTGTATAAAAACTGATGACTGGAAATTTAAAAAAAAAATCAGTTGCATTGAAAGAACAAAAAGCGCTAAATTTGACGTCAAGAATGTTTGCAGAGACCAACTGATACAGTGCAATAAAAATTCAGTTGAGAACTTTTTAGACAGCAGACAGGAATTAAATTTTGGTACAGCATATAACTTACTACACTATACGCAGGCAGTTAGTACAATAAACATGAACAGGAGCTTCTCATAATTCCCGCAGCACTACAAAAAAAAATCTAGAAAGAACAACACCTAGAAATAAATAACTGCTGCAAACCATCAAGAACTGTCGAAGTGTTTGCACAGCGCTTCGAGTACCTTCTTACTGCGCGTTACTCGCACCTTCCCGCAGTGCTTCTCGCTTAGCAGAGCTTCCAGGCCTGTGCGGCCTTCCCTCGAGAATGCCAGTGCCAGGTGACCATAGCGAAGACCACTGCTGGCAATCTTCTCTGCCATAGAGCTGCTGCTGATCTTCTGGTGGCCACATAGCTTTGTCTTCAAACCAGCCACCATTTCCCTGGTAGTGTTGCTGTGCTCAACAATAGCAATAGCCGACTTGGTTGTCAAGCTGTGCTGCCACAGGACAGATGCTGGAAGTTTTGCTGTTGACACTTCACTGAGGGCTTTGACATCCTCCAATGCATCATGGGCCTTCAAGTTCTTGCCAAGTAGATCTTTGTACAAAGCTGTCAGATTTAGACTTCTTCGATGTCTCCACGTACGTGACATGGTCGTAGTCTGGCTTCGCACACCGCACTTCCCAAGTACTTGCAAAGCCATTCCGCTGTTCTCCAACACAGTTTACGAGCTGCAATGGGGTGTGACACTTCGTACATCCTTTCTGTAGCTGATCGGTAACGAGTGCGGGTTCGATTATCCGTCTTCCTTCGAAGTGCGTCACAGGCGCAGCAGCTGGCGTAACAGCTGGCGTGAGAGAACGTTCTTCACAGTTGGCAAGCTCCCGGTACTTGTTTCCTGCAAGCTTCGACTGAAAGAAAGACATGCGCAGTGCTTTTCTCTTCGACACGAATCGGCCGTTCCTACTCTGCACATCGTGACGACTGCAATCAGAGACGTCGGTATCTTTGGTGTTTTCACGCACAATTGCCGGCCTAGAACAATCTTTCTCGTCTCCTTCCATCCCACAAGGCACCAGATCTTCCAGGAAACCAACACGTGCTGTCAAACTAAAACTTCCAGTTGACCACGGACGACAACCGCGGAGTGTTGAGTTGGACGCCGACCGGATATCGCGCTGCGTGGTGATGCCGAGGTGCGTTGTTATGGTAATTGATGCAAGACCGCGCATCGGCCGAGAGAAATGCGGTGAGCGAGTAATGACTACGCCTGAGCTATCTTAGGCTTTGAGGCGATTTGAACGTCGCTCTTCAGGCCTTAGCCTGGTTCATTAAAATTTTTCGAAATGTCGTACGTGGACATGTTGATGGAGTGTGTTCTAAAGTTGGTCGCAAAATTGGAGCACTTCGGAGGTCATTCCGTCAACTAACACCAACCGATCGTCGACTGTATTTCTTGTCTGTAATTCAACCAGACATAGAATACGCAGCATCAACAGTGGTTACCAGTATGAACTCCACTCAAAGATCTCGTCTTCAATGTCTGTTAAAGAAGGCTGTACGCTGTATGGCTGGGGCCAGCTGGCAAGATGAGATTGAGCCGATTCTGCAGGGAATTTCGCATAACGAGGATAGATCACCGCTGGGCACTTCAAGTCGCAATTGCTGTTCGAAGATGTAAAGATAACACAGCGCCGCCACCAGTGTGCAAGAAACTACGTCACAACACTCATATGTACAACACGAGAGGTAAAATGCAATCCTTTGACCCATATTGTCCTGCTTCACAATAAGGATCAGTCTGTTTTTCCAACCGGGGCCCTCTTCTCTGGAATGCTCTTCCACTGGGTGTCTCCAATGCACGCACTTTATCAGCCTTCAAAACTCTGTTTCTCAAATATCTACCGGTATCCAATTCATCATCCTTGCTTAGCCTTGCTATTTCAAATACTACATGGTTTTTCTCCTATGCTTATCCCTCCCTTTCTTTCTCTCTCTCAGTCTCTGTCTCTTTCATTCTCCGATTATCCATCTTTCTCTTACTCTATTTCCATGTA
>JAOWAW010120507.1:0-12486 GCA_028565695.1 Nicola tetela
CTACTACTACTACTACTACTACTACTACTACTACTACTACTACTACTACTACTACTACTACTACTACTTCGTATTCTCCTTCACTCTGGTATAAGACTCTTCGTTATAGCTGAAAAATTGACGATACCTCTGACATCGACGTGCTCACACGATCACAAAGTCGGACGTGTTGCGTCTAGACGCTTCACAATATCGTTTCTTTGGTCGCGTGATTTTAGATCAGCTATAGCTTGGACGGTGAGCAGCTCTACTCTGCTGCCTTAATGGCAGTACACAACCAACTCGGCTGCGCTGCATCTGGAGAAGAGCATCAAGCAATGGCTGACTACGTTAGCAAGGTATGACTCTCTTAAAGGAATCGTCAACGAGAATTACATGGCGGCCACTTAAGACATCGTGCCGTCGAACGAACTATCTATCATTTCATTGTGATACGTTGACTGCATTGTATTATTTTGTGCTTTCGCGATTCAGCTCCAGTTGTTTCCCCGATATTTTCTTTCAGCGAAAAGGGACGCTAGCTCGCTCATTGCAGAATGAACCGCGAGTTGTGGTTCGAGTATCCCTAAGAAGCGCTCACGTAGTAATCATTTCCCGCTCCTTATCGCTCTCTTGTCGGGACGTGTTATTCACGTTTTGTCGCCCTTCTCAGATGAATGCCACATACCTCACACTTATAAGCCACAACCAAAAATAGCGACATTCACACTACAACCAACATCACCACTACCAGCATGGTAGACGTCTGACGTTTATGGCTTATGGCTATCGTTACTAGCCCAGTCACCCGCGCGTACCCGATGACGTGGGGTCTATAATACTAGTAACCAAACTATATCTCCAGCAGGCAGTGCAGTACATGCCCACACTTGGGTTGGCAGCTGAGTAGACCCTAACGACCATAATAACCATGTTCTTCATTTTCACAGTTCGTGATTTCTCCATCATACAGGAGGGGATACTCCAGAAAGACAGAATGAAATTATTACCTAAGGGACCGTCCGTAATTATCGATATTTAACCAGAAACGGGCAATTTCCGTTTCTCCCGTGACCCCCTCCCCCTTCCAGATACGGACACATACATTTTAAATGGGATTATCGATATTTTTCCCACAGTTGCAGAGTGCATGGACACGTATGTTCAGTAGCTGATCATTATACCAGCACAGAGCATATACCAACATATTGTGTTGGAACTGATGCTTTAATAGTCACTAGTCATAGTAGTAATCGGGATAGCCTGGCTGATTGCAGAGGCCGCGTGTGAAAACCAGCTTTGGGATACGAACACCCCATGCACTAGATAAGGGGTCATTATGGACCCAGGCGCCACCAAGGTTCATTCAAAGGACTTTTCTACAGCGGTTGTGTGAGCTGTAGTCTACTGGTAGTAGATCTACACGAAGACTGAACTGCAGCGTGCTCTGCTCAGCGCAGTGTAGCCGGCCATGAAAGCCAATACACAGTAACTGTTTATCCCTACATGTCTACATGTGGATAAACTGTACTTGTGCACATCCACACATGCAACAGCAACAGTAGACCGCGAGCAGATGGATGACGCTCGGCACCGGGAAACGAACGCACTGTGAAAGTCCTGTGCGTGCTAGTACAGTACTACGTGCGGGACGGGCAGGCTCTAAGCCCGATCGATATTTAACAGTTGAGATACGGAAAGCCCCCCCCCCCCCCCTCCCCTTACAGAAATTGCACGTTTCTTGTTAAATATCGATAATTACGAACGGTCCCTAAAGGGACAAACCTTAACGATGATTTTTGGTTAAGACCCATGTAGTCAAAGCTACCGGCAAACGTGACACGCCATGCGTCTCTGTTTCCCTACAACGGTTGCTCAAGAACGGTCCTCTGAAACGTTAGGCTGATTTCTCTTCCGGTCCTCATTTGGTTTTGCAGGTATTCAAGGAATGTCCACCAGCAAATGGTTCGTTAACGGTAAGCTGTCTAGCCCACCACCGTGTGTGTTGTGCTGGCCATGGTTTGAATGTGAGAAACCCGCTAATTCAGTTTCCTACATGATGATATTATGCCACTTCAGGCTTCAACACCAGCTGCGGCCGCAGTCCGTATGGTATACATGCAGGTACAGCGAACCTGATTCATGATCGACTCCAGCTTTTGCTGCAGTAATAGCCTTCAATCTACAGAGAATAACTTCAATTGAAGAGCTACCGGAAGCTGGCCTAGCAGTTTTGTAACTTCGGCAAAACGCAGCTCGCAACTATCCTCAAGCGTGAGCTGGGTAGAACCCTTCGAACGAAACGAGTTAGGGAGGAAGCGGTGATACGCATTGTGCATGCGTATACGCCATGGCGTAGGACAATGTTTTTTTGGCTTCATGTGAAATGGTTGTGGGGTGATATAAGGTGAACCTTGGAAATCAGCCAAGTAAAGTGCACCCCAGAAATGAAAGCAGTTTACTCCAGTCCCTTGGCAGCCCGTAATTCTGACGTTCCGCTGTACTCAGAAAAACAGGGGGATCGCTCAGCACTAGTATACTTGGTGGAATAATTCTTTTAAGCCTTTTGGTTTCGTGCTTGTTTCCTAACGTAATACTGAAAAAGAACCGCGGAACGCACGCTTTTACTTTTCGTTTTGCTTTCCCGCGGACTTGAGTGACGAGGGTATTTTTTTCTGCTTCTCTCCCATAGCGTAAAGACCAGCTGCTTGATGTTGTGGTACAAACGGTTACAGTGCTACCTACACCAAGTAAGGTCTAGAGATTAACCAAACAACTTGGAAATAATTCATATTGCAAAGTCTAAGCACTCGTTGGGTTTTTGACAGGATCGATGGCTGTTGTGTGTCCGACCGACCGGCTGCTACTACCGGTTTTCGGTTAAAGGGCGGTAATGCCAAGTGACAGGCATCACATTCACTTAAGCCTGAGGGTGCCAAGCACCGTTTTCGAAGAAGCATGAATCCAGTTATTAAACGTTACTAGTGTAGTATAAGTTTCCATCCGGTACCAGTTTAGAGCTATTAACAACATCCCCAATGAAAAAAAGTAAATTTAGTAAATGCGTGTGTGTAGGAGACATTAACACCTTGCTGTAAATCTGCACCACGTTTTGGTGTACTTATAACGCTCTGTACGCCGACACAGGTTACGCCATAAACACAATTTTTTTTTCCTTTTCACAGATTTCAACCCAGCTACAGCGAAGAGACACCCGAGTAAGTACCAGCCAAGCTAAGGCCTTCACATTCGTAAATCACTTCCCTACACTGTACGTAGTCCAACGGGAATACAATTACGCGGCTGTCACTCTCGATAGCATGGCACTAAGTTAGGAACAAGTACAGTCTTAAATCAGCCGTGTACATTTATACAACTTGCGCAATGCTCCACAACTGAGCTGCAGTATAACGTGGTATACAAAAGAACTTAGAACCGTCAGGCTGACGAAGGTTGCAAGCTCGCCTTCGACTATACGTACATGTCATGACGCCATGATAATGTGCAGTAAAATTTTTTAAGAAAAGTAAAATTTGTGGAATAAACTACCTTGCTTATGAGCCGTCACAGTGCTCTGTACTACACCTCACCGTGCTAATCAATTACTTAGAGCGGTACTAGCTAAGCTCAGAGAGAGAGAGAAGCTGTTGAGTCCAAACGTCTCAGTGGGATTGACATTACTCAAGGTGTGATTTATTGGACTCCTGATTCTAGCTGGTAAAGTGTGCTGTGGTGACCAGCTGGCCTTGCGACATTCAAATTCCAAGTCACGTGGTCCCCCTGAGCTGGAAAATAAGAAAAGTTTGTATTAATATTAACAGGCCAAGGAACTAAGACCCAAAGCAGATGCCAATTTGAAGCATTCCTATGCCCAAGTGTTAAAACATAATGCAATGTTTTCAGCTGCCTGGTACTTGTGGAAATTTTGCCAAGTGCTAGCTCACAGGCATGTATATATTCAGTGTGCTGGTGTCATGTTTTTTTGTATGGCTCCAGGTGGTACTACAATGGTTTGTCAAGTGTCAGTCAAGGCAGTGACCTCAGCTCAGGCCACAGGATCGTCATCTTCATTTTATCCAAACCAGCAAACTCGGATGTGCCGGACAGCAGCAGTAATGTCAGAGGCTGGACTGGCAAACGCAGCCCAGTGGAACAAGAAAGTCACATTGTACGTTCCAGTCTGTTGGGAAACTTGTTCACATGCACAACAAATATGCTCCCATTTTAAATCTTGTTGCAGATGTTGAATTCCTCAATACACAGTGTTAGAAGACTCTCAGCTGCTTGTGATGTTGGATGTTCAAACCGGGCCGTGTTTATAGAGACTTCCTCTCTCAGTTTTCCCAGCTTATCGCTGTACTTGTTTTATTTATTTATTGTGAAACTGCGCAGTGGGATCAATGATCAAATGGCCGATGACATCATCGAGGCGGAAGTTTGGTGAGTTTTGGCTTAAAATGTTATTATCTATTCAATTTGTTTGTCTTTCAAAATGCATTCACTGCAGCTCCATGGTGTTATTATCAATAACACCTCAGTGTCATAGGCTATACCAGTATCTGTTATACAACCTGGTGATTCTATCACAATGACAGGAATGCTAACTTTTTGCACCATGATAAATATATCCAAATAGATGTTGACAATTTAATTTTGATATCAGTTTGGTTCTAACCAGTACATTGAGTGCTTAGAACAACACATCCTAGAGTTTATAACTCTGATTAACACATTTTGTTTTTCTTTCATCCACAGGAGGACGTATCCCACAGCCAGGTAATGCAATGATGGATCACAGCATGATGATGCAGATCTTCAATTTAACTGTCGTATTTGAAGTTTGTGTGTCAGTTTTTATTCTATACCTGATAGTAGTGAACAGCAAACTCTTCATAACATGTACCAAGCATCTAGCAAGTCCCCAAAAGTTTTCCTATTACATGTACTAGTTGCTGGCAGTGATAGGAGTCATGCTAAAGAAACTTACCGTCAGCTATCAGTCAGTGGTTTGTTTGGAATTCATCAGAAGAGCACTGTTGTGTCCCATTACCATGGCAACAGACAAACTGGCAAAATGGGAAACCTGTTTATGAACACTCCCTTACAGGAGCTCATATGGAGACAGTCTTCACACAACATAGGAAAGAATTGTCAGACCATGTCTGTATCAATCACGTCTTGACCAAAAGTGTAAACAATCTGAGGAAGATTGTGGCTTTGATTCTCTTATAGGTTGTACATTATAAGGATGATACTGACAGTTAGTGTGGACTTCACTCCTGTGCTACAATGTTCTTCAAGTCTTCATACAGTATTGAAGCATGTGTTCAACATCTGCAGAAATACGAAAACTTACAATCCAACATCAGTAGCAACTTCCCTTTCAGCTACCACATGTGTTATGCAGTACATCTTTGCTTGGACTTGGGATTTTCCCTTCATTGTCTAGACCCTAGAATGGCCACGTTTTGGTTTTCAATGCAAGACATTTCACTGCTCTCTTTTTGTCTGTGTTGTTTTCAAGTAAGGATTGCCCGGAGACAACGCAACATTCAACATCGCGTCAATTAAGGTGCATCCCAAAAAGGTGAAGTTGGAATGAGAAATGTTTAAAGGCCTTTCACTGAATTTTAACTGCCTGGTTTTGTTAATTTCACTTTGTACTTAACGTTTTTTTCTTCTGTTGTTGTGTTTTGTCTTTCTTTCCAGTCTTGATAAAGAATGTGCTTATGGTGTGAAGGACGTTGTAGGCAAGGCAGCAATTCCTTTGAAAGTAAGTACTTGTCAAAACTCAGTTCTCATATGCTACAGACCTTTGCAACTTCATGATGTATTCACAATACAGACATGTAGAAATAATCCACTTGAAAAAGATAATTTGGTAAAAATTAGCATATACCATAAAATCATATATGAAAGCCGTGGTTTATTTACGTTGAAGCCACATCCAGCAGCAGGCCTCTATCCAAATGAGGCTTCTATTCAAAATGGGCTCATATGCAACCAGTACTAAGCCAGTCATTGCAATTTTAATGTTTCTTTTTCTGGCATGCGCACAGGGTCAACGGTAATCAGTACAGTAAAACACATGTACAGTGTCCTCCGCAGCACGCCCTTACAAGCCCAGTCTCAACCTGGGGCGGAGCGCTAGCGCACGTGGCCCACAGACGCTCAGCTGACAGGATATGATTGGTTGCGTACATACACATACTATACTCATTGAACCAAGGGCTGGTCACTTAGCAGGTTTACTGTAGATGTCATGATTAGAAACTGCAGCTTATATTCAAGATGTGGCTTGCATGCAGACAATGATGCTGAAAATTGTGCTTATATATGCAAACTTGACTCTCCTGGCCACCTCATCCCTCTCTCTCTCTCTCTCTCTCTCTCTCTCTCTCTCTCTCTCTCTTTCAATCCTTGTGTCTACTACCTTCCTGTCTTCACCTGCCTACCTCTTTCTCTTTATCTCTTTTTCTTTCATCAAGTCTAATTCAGATAATAATTACTCTCTGGTTTTCCTGTGTTCTTCAGAGCATTCCACACAGTGGTCAAATATGCACTGACCTTTTCCAGAAGTCTGGCTCAATCAAGAAAAGGCCGTTTGTTGCTGGAAAGTTGTTTCTTCAATTCAACTTTCGCTTACAACAAGTATGTCAATTTGAAGTTCTTTTGCTTGAACCACCAACCCATCTTAGCCAGCAGTATTGCAGTTTTTTACCCGTGTGTGAAACATCTTCCCCTTTCCAGAGTCTATCGTACATGTTGCTCTGTTATCACTCTCTTCATAGTCATATTTTGCACCAAAAAAAGGTCCAACAGTTTCAAGGTCAAAGGTTGCAAAACCTGAAGAGGGAAAAAAGAAATGTCGATTGTCTTTTTATTGAAAGTTAATATGCATAAACAAGATACTCATTTCCCTGTCTTGAAATTTGCAAAGAAATTTTCAGCATGCAATGACTCTTGTCCTTGAGCATGTGTTGCATCTAATTGCGAATGAATGTTTGTCTTCATCAGCCTGTGGAGGCTCCTATTAGCAGTACACACATTGGTGTGGTTACCCAAAGCCTGCTTCGTTTCTTGATCTTCGAAGTGGACAGCAAGAATCAGGAGATGTTGGAGACGAAGGTCAGCTGAATTTCAAGATTGCCAATTTCTTTACTTAAATTTTTGTAATTTCATTCTGAGAACCCCAGGTTAAACTTGCAAACCACACATCTGGAAACCAAACAGTAGAGAAGCCAGAACTAAGAAGTGGTGCCATTCTAAACTGCTGTATTTGCCCTATTTGGAATCCCAAGGCATTCAGTGTAGCAATTTTGGTGTTTGTCCATTTCTGGAAAGCAAACAGAGGATGCTTTCATTGTTCAGCTGTTGACATTAAATTTGCTTTTTGAAGCAGGCAACACAGTCTGCAAAACCCTCCGCTGTGGCATGTTCCATCATCAGCCACATGGCCAGCCAGAGAAACGTCACACACACTGAGCTAGCAGTCTGGTAAGCCCACCTTGCAGCACTATTTGTTTCTTGACAAGAAAGGCTTCTGTTCACCCAAAGCCAGCATGTACAAACTGCATAAATACTGTACAGTCTTGGGAGTGGCTGCACTAGTCAACTCTTCACGTTTGTTGTTGGAAAGTTGTTTCTTCAGTTCAACTTTCACTTACAACAAGTATGTCACTTTGAAGTTCTTCTTTAATCACCAACCTGTTTTAGCTAGCAGATTAGCAGTTCTTTGTTCATGTGTGAAACATCTCTCCCTTCCCAGAGTCTGTCTTTCATGTTGCTCTGTTTTCACTCCCTTCGTAGGGGTCCAATTTTAGTACCAAAGCTTTCAGATACTGTTCATGGGATCACAGTCTATTTCTCAGTCTGTTTTTTTTCCTATTTTCATTCAACACCAAGATGTACCGTAAACTTACTTCAAGGAAAGGTCGGTCCTGACCAGGTAATTATAATCACGGCACCATCTTAACTCACCAGTCATAAGAAAGAAGCACTGACACTGGACTAGAGAAAGGAAAAATTCAGGCAGTGCAGCTGGGGACCAAATTTTTCCTTCCTGTGGTCCAGTGTCAGTGCTTCTTTCTTATGACTGGTGAGTTGTGATGGATATTGTGATTATAAACTTACTTTTCAGAAAAAATACGGAAAGGAAAATGTTGAAGGAGAGATTTGTTTCTTCTTACAGCCATTGGTTGGCCGCGATGGAGTTCTTCCGCATGAAAGATCCACAGCCGATATCTCTTCTTGAGTATTCCATGCAAAGGCTTTCTGACGCAAGCAGAGATCTTGCTAACCTTAGCAAAGATGTGGTATGTAATACTTGGTTAGATTAGTGATAGACAGTTGCTTAATAGAAAATGAGCTGGTATTTTGTTCTTTTACATGAATGTGAAATAAAAGTTGTTCCAAAGAATATCCGTGCCTTAGGCAAATCTAGTACACTATCTACCTCTTTGTGCAATCTAGTTGTTTCTCTATTACATAATTGTGCAGCCTCTCTCTTTAATTTGTCTTCCATAGCTGTCTGTTTCTGAATCAGTTACATTCTTTGTGTGTGTCTCTACCTCAGTTTTTTGCTTTTCCATCTCTCTGACCATCATAAAGATCGTTATTGCTTTCTAAATTAAATACTCAAGTGGTTCATTTGTAGCTAGCACAACAATAACATTGATACAACTGCTAGAATGGGTGTCTTCGACTTTCCTCCTTGTCTTGTACACGACTTATCAAAATTGCTTTGTTCATTTTTAACTCCTACGTGAACTATAAATGTATCATAATGCAGAATGCCAATCTATGTAAGTTGATGTGCACTCTTTCCAGAACATTCCCAAGTGCTCAAGACAATGATACCATAGTAACTAAGTCAGCATGTAGTATGAATTGGTTTGATTTTTTCTATCTCAAATCCACCAAAAATCGCTTTTCTCACTGAGAATTATGTCAATTCTTTTCAGATGGATGATCTTTGTCATTCACTCAACAACTACATTGTCAATGTGCTTGTTGACATCATCCAAGATGGCAGTATCCCTTCATCAACTGTAGAGCAGGAAGAAGATTTGAATGAACGAGCTGACCTTATCAAGTGAGAAGTTTAGTATTCTTGCATACTCAGTCCTTAAAATAGCATCGTCAAAAAACCTAGCTTAGTTATCCTTATTTATAAGGTTGGAGTATTGAGAGCACTTAGAGACAATCATTAGGTTACTGCTAGATTGCATTCTCAGCTTATGTTGACTGAGAAGAGAGAGAGAGAGAGAGAGAGAGAGAGAGAGAGAGGTGGCATGAGAAAGAAAGAGCTCTGTGTTGGTTGAAGAAAGAAACAGTGAAACAGTCCTGCTGGTGGAAATAAACTTTGCCTGTGATGCTGCTGCTGCCAACTCTCTTTCTTCCAATGGTGTAAATGAGGATCGAATTACTTATGTTCAGTGGTCCAGCAAGACTAGTTTATAAGATCAAAGTTTGAGGTTGCTAATCAGCATTTGTTTCAATTGAATGCAGCAATTAATTTTTATGAGCCAATTTGACAATTGCAGAAGGTATAGGCAAAGACTGTTTTAGCTTAGCTACGGCAGGTCATGTTCCAAGACATGGATTCATGTGAAGGGGTGAATGCATTACCCAGCAACCACCTGTCAAAGCAGAACAGCAGTGTCAAGATCACCATGTGAGGATTTACCATATAATCCCAGACCATGTGTAACTTGAGTGTCTGGTGTGATGTTAAGCTCGTATTACACTGCTTACAAGATTGCTCTCTGCTGCCATCATGGCTGATACTTCATGATTTCCAGGATTGCAAGAAATGCAATGACTTTGCCCATATGGAAAGATTCAGGTTCCAGCTGCTTCACCGTTCCTGTGAAGACTGCTATCACAGTATGTAGCACTGTTGCCTGTCACTGATAATTTATAGTCTGCAAGAGGAACTGATAACATACTATAAAATGACTAATTTCCTGCATGGTTTTCTGCGTAGTTTTTGTATAATGATAGAAAATACCAATATTAATATTGTCTCAATATTAATGTCTACATACTGTAAACCTGAACATTTTCATAACAATTTAATTTCGTAAATCTTTGAAAGGTCTCTTTCATAACAAATTTTTTTGTAAACTGAGTGGTCTGGCAGTCTGAGTATGAGTATGCATAAGCACTTAATAAGCATTTAAAATTTTAGTAACTATACCACCTTTATGAAACTTAGGAAAATAAAATACCTACGAAAATTTCCAGGTTTACAGTAAGTACTAGTACATCAACTCACGCCTCTTTTGCAATCAACCACAGTCTTCCACAATCAACACCCTAGCTGTGACTCTCTTCATGCAGACTATTATAGCGCAGTAGTATGCAGAGTCTCTAGTGCTGGTGCCAGCACAGGTGTCCAAACACGCTACATGGGTGGGATTGGCCAACAAAAAATGCAGAAATATACAAATATTTGTCACTATTATTGAAAGCCTTGCCCTGTTAAAACTATGAAAATTGTATGCATACGGCAATTACTAATGTTCATTTTACAGTAACAAAAAGTGAAGCACATTTGCTTTAAATTGTCCATTCACTGTTACACAGTATTGTTACACAGTATTGTCCATTCACTGTTACACAGTATTGTCCATTCACTGTTACACAGTATTGTTATACAGTATTGTCCATTCACTGTTACATAGTATTGTTACACAGTATTGTCCATTCACCGTTACATAGTATTGTCCATTCACTGTTACATAGTATTGTCCATTCACTGTCACACAGTATTGTCCATTCACTGTTACACAGTGTTGCAGACACAACTCCTTTTGCCTTCCTATTCTTCCAAAACAGTTTCTTCTTTCTTTTCCCTCAGTCTCTTTTGGTTTTCAAATAAGAAGAACTTAGATAAAGCCAAGAGATTAGAAAGTTCTATAACTGAGAAGCTCATTTACAGTTTGACTGAGATCATAAACGATATTCATCTCCTAGCTATCTCCATCTCATCTGTCATCTCGCTCTTCAAGGAACAAGACATGACCACACAGTCTGGTGCGTGCCTGTACTGGTCTGTTGTCATGGCAACAAACAAGAACTCTTTCCTCTCCATCTCTCTTAGCCATGGATAACTGCTGCTTCCTTCTATATGAGTCAAGCCATATTAATTAACTTTGCATAATCTGATGTGGCATATATTGTGAGAAAAATCTGTGTGTTTACTTGTATTGCCAGACTGCAGTTGATCAATGGTACAAAGCGCATGTCAGTCACCATAGCAACAAGGAAGATCTGGAGAAAGATATGAGAAAGCTGGAGGATGCAGTTGACTCAGCATCCACTGTCATGGAAACATTGATCTCACGACTATGCACTCTCAGTGGACCATATAATCATCTCTTTTCAAAGTAAGCTGAGTTGCTTTCTCTTAAAGAAATATTACACACTCCCAAAAGAGAATTCTTGCCATGAGAATCATAAACAAATCATTTTCTCTTTTTTAACGGCTGCAGTGCACAGTGGACTTGAACCTGCAGCGACCCAGTGCCTAGCCGAATGAAAATTACAATCTTAACTGCTCAACCAATCCACCATCTCAAAACAGCTGGCTTCATGACACGCTAGATGTCCAATTGTGTCAAGGGAAAGTCACAAAGCACCCCATGAAGCCAGCTTTTTTGAGCTGGCAGATTGGTCGAGCAGTTAAGATCATGATTTTTATTCAACTAGGTGCTGGGTTGCCGCAGGTTTGAGTCCGCTGTGCACTGCAGCCGGTAAAAAAGAGAAAGTGATTTGATTATACCCTTCCCACAGCTACTTCATGTCTTGACCTAAAACAAATGCTTATAGTTTCCAGACAAGCCAACTGATTCAGCTTTACTAAGGCTGTTAGGAGCCAATGGTGATTTTTAGAGAACAGTGAATAACTAGTGGTCTGGCTAGAGGACCAGCCTGTTTGGAATTCTAGCAGGGGTAGTCATGATATTTTAGGGCATGTTAAAATTGTTTTAGTGTGCAGAACAGCAAGCTGCAAAGCCAACCTTGTATATATGCCAGATGTTTTCTTCCTCAACACACCAATGCTTGTACCAGTAAGGTGTTACATCTGTCCCAAAATAGGCTCCATATTTAATGTTGGACTTCTTTCTGTTGCCATGAAAAGTACATAACATGGCTGTATTGCAAACACTCTCTGCAGTGTCTTCTGAAGAAGTGATTTGCTATTTTTTGTCTGCCTGCTTTCAGTTTTGGCATTGACTATTTCTCCGAAGTTGTTACCTGTATCAGTGAAAAGGTATGCTATACACATGCAGCCATTGTGAATGGTACGTTCTTGTCATCTGTACTTCACTAACAATCAAAACAATCCTTGAATCAGATCACTCACCAAATTTTAGTTTTCACACCATCATCATCATCTGTAGTGTCGCAAGGCCATCTCATAGTGGCGTTTGGCTGGCTGGTTCCCTTGGGCAACTTCATAGATATCTGTGGTGGTCTGGGCTGAAGCTAAGGACTTCA